>CM067217.1:85202195-85300755 GCA_034190945.1 Octodonta nipae | reverse complement strand
ATTCAAATAAGCAAGTTGGTAATAAACTTCCGCTATAACCGGAAGTGTACAATCCTTGAAAATATTTTAGCTGATAGATCCCAATCGAGAAGTTATACCCCTAAATTTTGAAAATTCTATCTTCTATCATAACTGCGCAATCATCCGAGACCCAGAACCATGGGACACCCTGTATATAAAGTTTTGGTATATTTTCTTCAACTTTACTTATATCTAAAATTGTTGACTGTATTTTTTTGATACTGGGTAGTTCAAAATGATAAGATCATGTTCTTTTACATCTTTCTTGATAATTTTTGCCCATGTTTTTGGACATATTCAAATCTATTCTACAGCATGAATAATTTTGAAGTTAAGTTTTTCTGCTAACACTTATACATTTTGCAAGACTTGACACCAAAATAAACTAACAACAAATGATGTGAGTATGTTCAAAGAACTACAAGAGTTTTTAGTGTTTTCTTCTTTCATTCAGCTCTCACAATTGTTAAAAAATAATAGAGAGGTCTTGACCCAGAATTGAATCCCAGCCAAGTCAAGGTTTTTTTACAATTAAAAAAAATTGTGACAAAATTCCAGGTTCATCTCTGATGATAATAGCATAAATCAGAAATCCAGATTTGCCCCTTACCAACCCACAGTGAAGCAGTGTGGTAAGCTATATCTATCAAGTAATAAACACTTACTGTTCTTTTGTTTTTTCCTATCACGTGGTGGTTCTTTCAATGCCTTAATGATTAATGCTGCTGCAGAAGGTACAACCGAAATTGTAGCCTGTCTGTTTTGAATTTTCTGAAAACCGTTATCTTTAATCCCTTCCAATCTGCTGTACCCTTTGCTATATCATCTCCAATTTTTTTGGGGACTATAATAAATTTTATATTCATACAACTCATAACCATACATATTAATTTACTTACTAAACCCAAAGGACCCCACTTTTGGAGCAAGTGATGCTGTAGCTCCTACTTCACCTCCAACACATCTCAATACACTAGAATTAATTGGTTGAATAGTATTACGATTTCCAAAGAAGAACCAACCAATAAAGTTGTTAAGTTTCATCACTTACTATCTAATTTCATTAGGATCGAACTTTGGCGGCATATTGAAATTTATTTTTGTCTCCAACAACTTATTATATTAATCTCTTGACTGATTAATTCAGATTTATTTGTAGGATATTTTTTTCAACAATGTTAAATCCTACCGTGTTTAGTTAAAAAACACGGTACACAAAGAAATTGACATTGATTGACATACCAGCGACCATAGACAAGCCCGACAGCCAGCCACAGATCAAACCATAGAAAAATGAACTGTATAGAAGGGAAACTCACGTGTTTTCGATTTGGAACACAGTTTTCCAGCGCACCGTACGGATGCAGGGAAAAGTTTTAGCTGCAATCAGCGCCCTCTATTAGTCAATAGTTGAACTAATCTACTCAATCTTAACAGGTGCTGACATCTAGCGGTAGATATGACCTAACTTATTCAATATATACAAGGTGTTCCAGATGTTTCTAATTTACATGATATACTCTTGTTTTTTTGTATTATCATGATACCTTGTTTTTTTAGTAATGTAGGAACATTTTCTAAAAATATGTTAATGAGAACAAATTATGTTTTATAAATGTAACAAAAACGGACAAAATTTGAAAAAAAAGTTGAATGTACTGGCACAAGTTTTTGATTACAGTTTTTTAGGATAACATGTTCTCGTCAACAATGATTTTATGAAATAGTTCATATCTTTACTAAAAACACAGATATCAGCTGTAAAGAAACATCCAGAACACCTTGTACATATATAGCCCCAAAATAAGTAAGCATGAGATTAGCATAATTTTTGCTATTAAATACATGTATGCACACTTTCAATAAAACAATTAAAACATATTGAAATAATAGTGTATTAACAAAAATATATACAGAAATTTATAAAATATTTTAGATAAAAACATGTTCATGACTTAGATATACAAAACAGAACACAATTAATATATGAGTGTTATCTACACAACACAGCACTGATATTTGTTAAAAAAAAATAGAAATATTGAATCCACATTCACATAGTTAAGTGTGCAATTTACAGTTACAAAATATTGTAAATTCATTTTATATTTTAGATCATGAAATATAAATAAAATTTTTTCCTAATATAGTTTGTAAAAAATTTGAAAGTTGCTTAAACAGTTTTTTAAACTTTTGTTTTGACTGATATTTTCTATATGCATGTACTTTTATAGGATCAACTATATTTGGTTTTAAAGCTAAATATTTAGAAATTTGTCTTCTCTTCCCTTAGCAATATTATTTACACTTCTACACCACCAAAACAAACTACATTTAACTAGGAGTTGGCATAGCTTATTACCAAGATCATGTTGTTGCTAACAATTCAAAGGATTAATTAAATAATTGTGTTGTAACACATGTTCCAACACTTGAGAAATGTTCTGCTTGCAACACAATTCTGGAATTAAGAAATATAAGGAGGATAAACAATGTGTTATTAAAAAATTTAAATATGTATTTGGTACTTGCCAATGTCCTCTTGGATACTTCCTAGCATCAATGAATTCACAATCTTCTGATTCTAAATTAGAGTTTACAATTTGTAAAACAATCATTACAATTATGATAATATTTTTTTAATAACCTCTGGATGTACCCACTCATATAAACAAGTGTACATCTAGCAATTTTAGAACTCTGTCCTAACAAGTTGGAAGGTAATGGGGCTGATATTGAAGTTTTACAAGTACTTCTGATAGTTGGAGCATACTGCCCAGTTAAAAAATGTTTTAAATTGTCTAAACTTTCTTTACAAACATCTTATTGTAATTATAACTGGGGGAATGTTTAGCCATAAAATTGTTCCTGTTGCGTGAACAAATAATTTGTCTTTATCCTTGGTGTTTAAGTATTTCTTGGAAATAACACCACAAATTACAAAAATTGCTATATATTCCAAACATTTTGGGGTCTAGGTCAGACCCTGTTGTCCTTGGTGTCTGAAAAAATACATATTAAAAATACAATGTCCCAAATGTAGTTAATGCTACCATACCCCAATCAAATTTTCTTTTCAGCAATGCTAACATTTCTGTAAAACATTGAACTTAATTTGTTTACCTCATTTTTGATAACATGGACATCTGTGGGTTTACAATAGTCAAAATGATGACAGAATCATAGTTATAAGTCTTCAATGAAAATCAATTTAACTATTTTTTTGAACCACTTGAAGTCCTTTAGTAAGTTACTTCAATGCCGCTACTCCATGGGGCATATGAAACAAATGATCAATTAATTATCTGGTATAAATAAAGGAATGCACTGGATGATAAACCTGTTTTGGTATTTCATCTACGCCAGTATTAGTAATGTAGTAATTTTTTTGTACACTGCCATTTTCGTTAAACTGTTCGAATCAAACCTTCAAAGAATATCTTAAATATGTTTTCTTTGTTTTGGAATAAGTTCCCGATTTCAGTATTCATACTCAACTAGTCAAATAATTTGAAATAGGGATGCTCGATATGTATCGATATATCATAATATATCGATATATGCTGTCGATATATCGAATCAATCCGATATTATCGAATCAAATGATATCGATATATAATATCGATATATTTTATCCGATATATGAATATCGTACAAAATTAAAAGCATTTCACAATGACAATTTTCAATTATTCTCTATTTAGTACTTCATATAGACCGTTACAAACTTTGTAACGCGCGTGCGAGTTCGCTATGTTGACAAGGCGGTAATTCGAATGTTCGGACTTTTTTCAAAATTTGAATACTGAACAGACTTCATTGCCCTTATTAACTTAGATCATTTACCATCTAGATATAGCCTATCAAGCATAAAATCGTGGGAACGCTAGAAAGAGAGAGCAATAGAGACAGTAAGAGGCTGTTTCACTTAGTGGGTGGAAGCAGCCAATGAACAACATGCTGATCGTATTTCATTAGAAGCAGCTCCCAACCGAGTGAAATAGCCTTTTGCCCTCTCTCTCTTTAGTCTTACCACGACATTTGTGCACTACAGGCTATCTCTAGAAAGTAAATGCTCTAAGCTTATTAACTATGAAATTGAGTGAAAAATTAATTGCTGGTGCTTCATTAGTGCATTCTACAGTAGACACATACTTGTATTCAATTAGGACGATGGTTAAAGTGCTATGGTCATTCACAAGGTGGAAATGAGGCAGAATTAGTTGACAGGTTAAAAAAAAATTAGGTTTAAAATAAGCCTTCAAAATAAATCAATATATTGATAATTACAAAAAATACAAATTATTTGTAGCTAAACATTAAAAAAAGTCATTTTCAAAATTTGGAAAATTTTTATTTACATGCCAATGATGAGAAAACCGTCCGAAAAAAATGACAGAAGTTGACGTACTCGTACAAATAATTTTCAATATGAAAAGCCCTCTTGTATGAGGGCAGAACTTGTAGGACATACCAGAGTGCGTATAAGAAGAATATTGCCAAGGTACAGACTAAATGCTGATTCGTTCTGCCATTTTTTGGACTAATGTCCGGTTTACTACAGCAACGGGAGAATAGATGTTTAGTATTTGTGTTACTGTGTGCTGTGTTGCCAGATCTGATGATTTAAAGTCAATCTCACGATATTTGTATAATTTTATCATTTTGGTATTCTTAGTTAAATTTTATTAAATTTAAGCCGTAAAAATAAAAAACACCTAAAGTATAAAATTTTGACAACAGTATTCAATAGTTATCAGAAGATTGCAACATCAACCCGCTTTTAGTGGACAAATTGGATATTACAAAGTATTGAGAGTTGCTGTTTGCGTACTTAGATAGTGGTGGAATCTAAAAATAAAACTCACTGACCCCATAAGGTATTCAGAAAATTTTTAATAACTCTATTATCAATATTTTATTTTTAAGATTAAATTGGTAGGTTCACGAACTTGTTTATTAGCTATCATTTTACTTTGTAGGTAATTAATTTTAATATCAATTTTTTATATCAATGGCTGATCTCTTGAATGATATTTTTCGATGTATCGAATGCGTAAAAGTTATTGATTTTTTAGGAATTTTCTGGCAACCCTGCATGATTTTTAAAAATTAGTGGGATATGTAAATAAAGTTGATTCATTTCTTAAACCCGCTGTTCCTTATTTACACATGATAAACTGCAACTCTTCCTTTTCTTTATTACATACTAGTTAAATACAAATTACATACGATATATCGAAAATATCGATATATTTCATCGATATATCAGAAAATATCGATACAACATTCCGATATATTATATCGAAAAAAATATCGATATTTTTGGCTCATGAACATCCCTATTTTGAAAACAACACTGCTTTCAGCTTTGTGACAACAAACGCCATATTTTTAAGGTTAATAAATTAATAACGACAATCAACTTTGGTGAGTTATCTTGCTAAAATTTATGTTTAAGAAAACTGTAAAGAAATTACAAAAATTCCGATATCAGCGGCCTCATACGGATGCAGGGAAAAGCTTTTTTAGTGTTCTCGTATCTCCCATAAGAGCTTCCCTTCTATACAGTTCATTTTTCTATGGATCAAACACAAGAAGCCATCTATTCATCTGCTTAGAGCATATACTTCAGGAGGCACAAATCGTACAACGAGAATCTGGAGGTAGCCTGCAATTATGGAGTGTAGAGCAATCCTCCATATTAGTTTCGGTAATATTAATGGTTTACCAAAAAAACCTTCTTGATATGAGCCAAATTTGAAAATGCAATATTTGATTGTACAATTAGGTGGTGCTTGGATAATGACATTACCATGAACAATGAGGTAGCTTTGATCTGGGCAATTTGATTTGAGTATAATTTCTTCTTGGGAAATCACTATGATGAACTACAATTGGACTTTGTTTACATCGAGTCTTTTTGTTTTAAATTAAAGAGACGATGTAGTATCGGATTTTAATTCTTCTTGTTCACATATTGTTTCGAGAATTCATCCGATAGCTGGTGCAATCGGCCATCATCCAATTCGTGGAAGTGACATTCTTTCAATACTTCTGGGAATACGAAATGTTTTCTCTCTCAACACGCCGACCGCTGCCGTTACTGGGAATTCCCTTGAAGCTTCCAGAACACATGAAACAAGTTTCCGATGGTTCGTTGACTTGCCAGAATAATCCGAGAGAAATATATAAATCCGGACAGCTGGCGATGGATTCAAGCAGTATTCGACGGTATATTCGTGTAAAGTAGTGGAAATAAATTAGAATTAGTTGGACTGTGTTTTAAATAAATCCAAGAACTGAACTGACCCAAAGTGTGAAAATAAAAACATTACAGAGGTGTCAGGTGTTCGGTGTATTTGTGGAACTTCATACGTGGAAAATAAATAGACTGACAATATTTAAAACGTGAGTTTGGACCAAATGAAACTGACTGATAGAAAAAAAGAACTTGAGGAAAGGGATTTAGAAATTAGTGGGAAGATAAGTGAATTAGTGCAACGGCTAGATGATACCATAATAAATGAAGGTAATGATCCCGATACTTGTTTATTTCAAGTTTCTAGTAATGGGGACATGAGTATGCTATTTAAAAAAATGAAGACAAAATGCTAGAAAATTCTAAAAATTGAAAGAAGCGTTGCAAGGAATTTCTAAAATCTTAGAAAATAAATTGCTAGAAAATTCCAAGTCTTTAGAAGATAAACTACAAATATTACAAGAAAATTCTAAATCACTAGAAGACAAATTAGTAAAAAAATTACAAGAAAATTCTAAAACCCTAGAAGACAAACTGCTAGAAAATTCTAAAACCTTGAAAGAATCCTTACAAGCCCAGTTACTGGAAAATTCTAAATCCCTAGAAGAAAAATCGATGCGACACCCGGTCGATTAAATCGAATTAATGTTTCCTCAACACGACCAGGTCTATTTTTTGGACAATATTTCGAAATTTGCTGTGCCAACCACAGATTTATACCTATTGTTATTGAAAGAATTGCCCCTATAATCTTTATTAATTGAGTAAAATCCATATCGCCAATTTGAAAAGCATGATACAGAAAAATTCAGAAATGCTAGAAGAGAAAATAGTCGAGAATGAAACTGGGATGGAAGAGCTAAAGCAGACAATGGTCGAAAATGAAACGCGGATGAAAGAGCTAAAACAGATAATGGAAGATGAGATCAGCAAAATAACAGAACAGGTAGTCAGAATGCAATGAGGTGAAACTCCACTAAAGACCGAAAGCAGAAACAGTTCGGAAATAATGGAGCCGAAAATTGTCCTCGAGGGAACAAGATACAAAATAAAACCACCACAATTTGATGGAAAATCGTCCTGGACTAATTATCGGCGCCAAATCGAGGCTGCAGCTAAGCTAAACGGATGGTCGGCAGAGGAAAGGCAATAGCACTAACCCTCGCCTTAAGAGGGGATGCTACAAATATTTTGCAAACCTTGAAGGCCTCTGAACAAGAAGACTACGAACTACTGGTCAAAGATTTAGACTGAGGTATGGCCAGACACATTTGGAGCATCTCTACCAGTCCCAATTTAAAAATCGCCACCAGAAATCGAATGATCCTTATAAGAGTTTGAAGCTGATATTGCCTGTTTGGTTCGCCTTGCCTATCCCCACACCGAAAATGTAATTGAAAGGTTAACAATGCAAGCGTTTTTGATGGACTTCGGGACATGAAGCTAGACAAGCATTGACCCTAGCTCGACTGACTCAATTAGCGATGCTCTGGAATTCGAGGCTGCGAAGAATACCTGTAGAGATCAGGGCAGAGTCCGAATCATTGAAGGAGAGTCAGAAGATGTCGGAAATGATAAGGCCTCTGTAAAAAGATAGTAGAAGAAGTCGTTACCCAAAAAGACTAGTGAGATGTCGGAATGTCGAAAGGCAGGACATGTCCGAATCGTTGAAAGGAGAGCAACGGAGTACAGACTTTCTCCTCTGGGAACTAATAAGGTCAATGTAAAAGGACCATCGTCAACCGTAACCAACAAGCCCCAGCTACCCGAATATGTCTCTTCGCTACGCAACCACGTTAACAGTGTCTTTGTACATGGACTTAAAATAAGAAACAAATTGCAATGCTGCTGGATACTGGTGCGACGAAACAGTAATAAGGCCCAACATTGTTTTAGAACAGCCAAGGTTAGAGAGAATTAAACCAACAAAATGCTAGCTGCGAACAGGCCAAGTCCATCGTGAAATAGAGGTTGAAATGACTTTGGGAAACACAACCTTCCAACATCCGGCATTAGTGGCAGACATCGAAGACCAAGTCATCATTGGAATGGATGTCATGAGTTCCAGGGATACCAGTTAAACTTCAAAGTTGGAATTCTGCGAGTAAATGACGAAGAAGTGGTGCTTCATGGGAAAGACGACATAATGCTTCAAGCAATCTTGGCAGAGGATGTAAATGTTCCGAAAAGAGCTGAAATCACTGTAGATGCTTGCCTAGATGGGAAATCTAAAGCTGGAACAGTGATGATGTTTGACCTCGAAATTAACGACGGAAATGTAGGCAGAGGAGTCGCACTGGGGAAGACTTTGTTTCGTACCAAGGAGATTGTGCCAGTAAGATTAATGAACCTGAATCATTACTCGGTGTGCTAAAGAAAGGAACAACTTTGGGCCATTGTTCAACAGTTTCCTCTGTAGTCAGAAGCACACAACATGCAGAAATAAACCCAGGTAAACTAACTGAGGAACTGGAAAAACTCATTACCGATGCATCTAAGAATTTGAAACCAAACCACAACGCAAAATTGAGGGACATTGTTAAAACTACAAGGATATCTTCGACGTAGGGAAAGAAGAAAGAGGGCGAACTGATTTTGGTGAAACATAAAATTAATACCGGGGACGCTCAGCCTATTCGACAGTCGGCGAGAAGACTACCCTAGCTAAAAGAGAAGAGCCGATATGATAGTCACGAGATGGAGGCAGAAGATGTTATTGAACCATCCAATAGCCTCGGGCTTCTCCAGTTGTCTTGGTAAAAATGAAAGACGGTTCGACTCGATTTTGCGTGGACTATCGGCAACTAAATCACGCTACGAAGAAAGGTAGCTATGCCCTACCAAGAATAGACAATACCGTAGATACATTGGCTGGATCGAAGATGTTTTCCACCCTGGACTTGAAGAGCGGTTATTGGCAGGTGGAAGTAGCTAAGGAAGACCGGAAAAGACTGCTTTTACCACGTTAACAGTGTCTTTGTACATGGACTTAATAATAAGAAACAAATTGCAATGCTGCTGGATACTGGTGCGACGAAAACAGTAATAAGGCCCAACATTGTTTTAGAACAGCCAAGGTTAGAGAGAATGATAAAACCAACAAAATGGCAGCTGCGAACAGGCAAAGTCCATCGTGAAATAGAGGTTGAAATGACTTTGGGAAACACAACCTTCCAACATCCGGCATTAGTGGCAGACATCGAAGACCAAGTCATCATTGGAATGGATGTCATGAGTTCCAAGGGATACCAGTTAAACTTCAAAGTTGGAATTCTGCGAGTAAATGACGAAGAAGTGGTGCTTCATGGGAAAGACGACATAATGCTTCAAGCAATCTTGGCAGAGGATGTAAATGTTCCGAAAAGAGCTGAAATCACTGTAGATGCTTGCCTAGATGGGAAATCTAAAGCTGGAACAGTGATGATGTTTGACCTCGAAATTAACGACGGAAATGTAGGCAGAGGAGTCGCACTGGGGAAGACTTTGTTTCGTACCAAGGAGATTGTGCCAGTAAGATTAATGAACCTGAATCATTACTCGGTTGTGCTAAAGAAAGGAACAACTTTGGGCCATTGTTCAACAGTTTCCTCTGTAGTCAGAAGCACACAACATGCAGAAATAAACCCAGGTAAACTAACTGAGGAACTGGAAAAACTCATTACCGATGCATCTAAGAATTTGAAACCAAACCACAACGCAAAATTGAGGGACATTGTTAGAAACTACCAGGATATCTTCGACGTAGGGAAAGAAGAAAGAGGGCGAACTGATTTGGTGAAACATAAAATTAATACCGGGGACGCTCAGCCTATTCGACAGTCGGCGAGAAGACTACCCCTAGCTAAAAGAGAAGAAGCCGATATGATAGTCCACGAGATGGAGGCAGAAGATGTTATTGAACCATCCAATAGCCCTCGGGCTTCTCCAGTTGTCTTGGTAAAAATGAAAGACGGTTCGACTCGATTTTGCGTGGACTATCGGCAACTAAATCACGCTACGAAGAAAGGTAGCTATGCCCTACCAAGAATAGACAATACCGTAGATACATTGGCTGGATCGAAGATGTTTTCCACCCTGGACTTGAAGAGCGGTTATTGGCAGGTGGAAGTAGCTAAGGAAGACCGGGAAAAGACTGCTTTTACCGTCGGCTTAGCACTTTACCAATTCAGGGTAATGCCGTTTGGGTTGTGTAATGCTCCAGCAACTTTTGAAAGATTGATGGAGACAGTGTTAAAAGGGCTTTCATGGAAAACATGCCTGGTGTATATTGACGACATTATCGTGGTTGGAAGATCATTTGAAGACCACATGAAGAACCTGGAGGAGGTGTTTCGGCGACATCGAAGTTTCTGACTAAAGTTAAGCCCAAAGAAGTGTCAACTGTTCCAAGAAGAGGTACAGAAATAGGAGACCAGAGGTTTTACGAGAACTACATGATTGTACAACTGGGAGTAATGAAAACCCTAAGGAAGTTGAGAGAACGCTGCTATTGGGAAAAATGCCAAGTAGATGTTAAGGTACACTTTGAGCTACGCGACCGAGACAAGCGACAGCGACAAGAGACAGGAGACACGAGACCGCGACAACGTCGCTTGTCGCTTTACCTCTTTGAGCTACGCGACCGAGACAAGCGACAAGAGACAACGTCGCTCGTATTTATTTGGGAAACACGATTGACATTAAGCGACAAGCAGTTGGCTAGATGTTCTGCCCTCATAAATACGTGTATTCGTGAATTAAAAATGGCATCAAAACAACTCCAAATACTCCTTGAAGAAGAAGGAGATGATGATTTATTATTGTATTATTTATGCAGAAAAATACGATGTGAAATGAATCCATTTTACCAGAGTAGAAACAGAGAGGGCTTTTATTGTCTCTTAATTAATAATCACTTATCACTCAAAGTAGAAATTTTTTTACAATATTTCAGATTAAATCAAAGTCAATTTAATTATGTATTAAGTTTAATTGAAGAAGATATTCAAAACAGAGGTGGAGGTATAACACCTCGAGAAACATTCTCAATCACATTACGGTATGTATTTATTTGTTACAGTTTTAATTAAAAATATTATATATTAGATTCTTCGGAGAACATCATATAAGAATAATAAATCGCACTCCCCAAAAAACAAATAAACAATTAAGACATAAACAGATAAACAAAATTATGTGACATTAATTTCATTCATACAAAAAATAAAATATAAACAACATACTGTTTTTTTTTTATATTCATTGCAATCTCCCTCCAGATATTATCCCGAAGGCTTACATCTTTATATGTTGCACTCTGAGGATCATTTAATGATTTATTTTCTTCTATTGAATTAATAAGAAGATTGTCTTCATCAAAAGAGAAATTTAAATCCGTCATTTTAACCTCCAAACCACACGCGACAAGCGACACTACTGCTTCGGAAGCAGTCGCATCAAAGTTGTCTCTTGTCTCCTGTCGCGGTCGCGCGTCTCTGTCTCGCGCTTCAAATGTGCCTCATATAAATGCATGGAAAGCAGACGTGTCGCGTGTCGCAACCTCCTGTCTCTTGTCGCCGTCGCTTGTCTCGGTCGCGTAGCTCAAAGTGTACCTTTAAGGAGTGGTGCCGGAAATGTACGGTTTGTGCAGCAAGTAATGGGCCTCAGAAGCGACCAATAGCTCCCATGAATCAATATAACGTGGGCAGTCCAGCTATTGATGTTGCCGGTCATTTCCTGAATCTTATTGTGGAAATAAATACATTGTGGTGGTGATGCACTATTTTAATAAATGGGCCAAAGCGTATGCCTTGCCGAATCAAGAATCCTTGACCGTTGCTGATGTCCTTGTCAAGGAATGGATCAGTTGTCTTGGTGTTCCCTTGGAGTTGCACCCAGACCAAGGTAGAAATTTCGAGGCTACTCTTTTTCAAGCCGTCTGCAATCTCTTGAAGATCAATAAAGCACGGACGACAGCATTACACCCGCAATCCGATGGAATGGTAGAACGGATGAATAGAACCATTAACCGCCATTTTTCAAAGGTTCATTTGTGCACGAGTCTACGGGTCAGACCCCGGCCAGTATTATTATGGGGCGAGAATTAAGACTACCATGCGATTTGAAGTTTGGATGTCCCCCAGGAAAAGATAACGGAGGTGAAGACTATGTCAGCCAGCTACGTCAACAGATGAACGAAATCCATCAATGAGTCCGGTTAAATATCGAGAATGCCAGTGCTCGAATGAAGGCAGCCTACGACATCAAAGCCGAAGGCGGAGAATTCCAAGTTGATAATCTTGTTTGGTTCTATAACCCGCAACGTCGTCGTGGATATTCGCCCAAGCTACATAGATCTTGGGAGGGGCCGTACCAAATTGTGAAGAAAATCAACGATGTTCTACAGAATAAAGAAGCTACCTCGAGGAAAACCAAAGGTGGTACATTTCAACAGGTTAGCTCCTTATGCCGGAAGTCATGACCGCGAAGTTGACCAAACCCAAGTCCACAGCATCCAACCACCCGATGACGCGATGACCTTCGAACAGTTGATGGCACTGTACTCTGATGGGCAGAAAGTGCAGCACGACGTAACAACAGCCCAGCCCAGATTGAAGACCGTTGACTGTTACTTCCACCAAACTTCCCGTAGTCGAAATGGAGATTCCTGCAAATATCGTCACACCAGGAAGGATTCTAGGACATTCCGGGACGAAATGGTCTTAAGGAGGGGGGTATGTTACGAGAATTCATCCGATAGCTGGTGCAATCGACCATCATCCAATTCGTGGAAGGGACATTCTTCCGATACTTCTGGGAATCCGAAATGTTTTCTCTCGCAACAGGCCGACCGCTGCCCTTACTGGAAATTCCCTTGAAGCTTCCAGAACACATTAAAGAAGTTTCCCGATGGTTCGTTGACTTGCCAGAATAATTCCGAGAGAAATATATAAATGCGGACAGCTGGCGATGGATTCATTCAGTATTCGACAGTCGTATAGCTACGTAGAAATAAATTGTAAATAGTTCTGTGAATATAAATTGTGTTAAAGTAGTGGAATTAAATTAGAGTGTGTTGTACTGTGTTTTTAAATAAATCCAAGAACTGAACTGAACCCAAGTGTGAAAATAAAAACATTACAATATGAATGTTTCCTCAATTTTATAACATGGTTGAGCCATATTTTGAAACTCATTATCTTCTAGAGCCAGGAATGTTTAGAAGGGATTATTATTTTAAAGTCTTTTGTGGGTATAACTAATTGAAAGTATTGGAATATTTTTGGATTGGCGATTGAAACTTCAATTGTGAAAATAATTTTTGGAAATAACAATTAGTTGTATCACCGAATACCAAGAGTGTAGTTTTATTAGGGTTCCATATATACAATATACGGATACCCTTATAATATCCCTCCGGATTTCTGCCTCTGTCACATCACAGCAATTTTCTCCTAAACTACTGAACGGAAGAGGTTGAAATTTGGTATCAATGTTTAGTTTGGTGACCCGATCAGGAGTACATGTCCTAAAGGAAAAAAATTTGATTTTCGGGGTACTTCTGGGGGGGAAAAACTAAAAAATCGACCGTTCCCCCCTGATCTCCCAAACCACTGAGCCTAAAATTTTGAAAAAAATAGGAAATATAGAACGTTGTCTGAACTTTACAGGAAAAATAAGTAGAAACTATTAATATTAATTTTGGGGGGCAAATTATAGAATCAAATAAAAATTTAAAAATTAAAAAAATTTCAAACGCATCATGTAATATATCAAATGAAAGGTCTCATTTTGAGGAACACAAATATATTTTTTTCATATTAAAAAAATATATTTAAAAAGATATTAACGAAAATATACCAAAATTTACCCATTCCCCCCCCTTATCTCCGAAACTATAAAACGTAAAGTTATGAAAAAAATTAGAGGTATAGGTTCTGACTTGAAGTTTACTGGACAAATAAGGAGAAACCTCTACTTTTAATTTTGGGGGACAAATTACAGAATTAAATGGAAAATATAAAATTAAAATTATTTCTAACCCATCATGTTATATATCAAATGAAAGGGCTCATTACGACGAAAACAAATATATTTTTTTCATAATTTTAAAATAAATAAATTAAAAGATATTAAAAAAATATAAAAAATTTTACCCATCACCCCTTCCTATCTCCGAAACCATAAGCTGGAAAATTTTGAAAAAACAATGGAGGTATAGCCCCTCACCTGAGCTTTACTGGAAAAATAAGAAAACATCCCTAATATTCATTTTGGGGGGCGAATTATAGAATTAAATGGAAAATATAAAATTAAAATTGTTTCTAACCCTTTATGTTATGTATCAAATGAAAGGGTTCATGACGAAGAAAACAAATATATTTTTTTCATATTTTTAAAATAAATTAATTAAAAGATATTAACAAAAATATTAAAAAAATACCCATTCCCCCCCCCCTTATCTCCGAAACCATTAGCTGAAAAATTTTGAAAAAAATGGAAGTATAGCCCCTCCATTAACTTTACTGGAAAAATAAGGAGAAACCCCTAATATTCATTTTGGGGGGCAAATTATAGAATTAAATGGAATATAAAAATTATAATTGTTTCTAACAAATATATATTTTTTTATTTTTTTAAAATTAATATTTTAAAATATATTAAACAAATATTTTAAAATATTACCCATTCTCCCCGTTATTCCCCAAACTATTAGACCTCAACGTTTTTGTTTATAGGAAAAATATGAAAAAATAAAACGGAAAATAAATTATTAGGAAACCCCCTAGTAATTTTAGGGACAAATTATACAATTAAATGGAAAATAAAAATTCAATTTTCAAACGCATCATGTAATATATCAGATAAAAGGCTCATTATGTGAAATACAAATATATCATATTTTTAAATCATTTGTTTAAAAGATATTAACAAAAATATTAAACATCGACATAATTCCCACTTTAGAAACTACACTATTTAAATGTTGAAAAATATATTTTATTTGTATATTTTAATAATTTGAATAACAGATTTAATAATTTATAATTTAAAAACTTGACCTATTTTGCTCTTTATCTTCCAATCTACAGAGCTTCAAAACTCAGACAGTATATTATAAAGACTTCTCTGAAAGTTTATTAATAAAATAAAAGTCTAATATTAATTTTTTTGGGCCAAATTAGAAAATTAAATACATATGTATTATGATAAATTTCAAGCGAATCCTGAGCAGATAAAATGAAAAGTCTATGTGTGGAAAATCAAAGTGTATATTTTTTATAAATTTAAAACGCTTCCTTTAAAAGATATAATGGTAAATATAAGAAAATGCACTCATTCCCTGCTTGTCTGAAAATGGAATATTAGAATCTTGAAGGTGGTACGGAACCCTACGTGTGCGAGTCCAACTCGCACTTGACCAATTTTTTTTAATAATCCATTACTGTTATGATGACTATTAAGTTCCTCAAGAATTTCATGTAGAGATTATCCAAAAACGTAATTGTAATGTGACCATTAATAAATATTTGATCAATGATAGTTAAATAAGAAGTATATTGATAAAATTCAGTTCAGCATCATCAGCACTAAGGGTTCCCCAAAGCCATTTTTGAACAGTGCCCCCAAAATTAATTAAACCACGTTTAATTCTTGAATTGTTTAATTTAAGCATTATTTCATCCATTAGAAGTTCTAAGTGATGATAGTTCGTTAATAAAATTTATTCTGTAAATGAGGTTACTATTAGTCAATGTTGTGTTCAAATCTTTTAATTTTTCAGTAAATTATTAACACTTATTTCAAGTGTTTTTAAGTCAACCTCATGTAGAAAAACATGTTTGATTGATATAATATGATTTGTGCCTCACTTAAATAATTCCTGGGGAATCATCAATTTTCATCACTTGATGTCGTGTGCTTGTACCAGTGTTACTAGTAGAATGCTCAGGAGGGTGACTTTCATTTCGATCCTGTAATAAAGAGTGTTTTCTTAGTTCTTTAATATGAATGATTTCTATTTTGTTTTTAGGATTTTTAATTAACTTTATTATGTTCTAACATTTTAGTTATGACATAAGGTCCAAAGAATTGTTTATGTTTTTTGGTTTCGGTTAGTTTTTGGGTTCTTTTTATATACTGTTTGATTAAGTTTAAATTGAGCATTTTTATCACCGCTAATATTGTTTTTTGCTAAAACTTTCTTTTTACCTTCCTCGAAGTTTCCTTGGACTTCCATTGTCTTGAAGTGGTTGATCTCACAACGTTTCAATGTGTATCTGCTATCGTCATCAGGTGAATGATAGGAAATTCAGAGTATCAGTCGGATTTATATTATACCCTTAACCGGTCATGGTCATTGGGTCTTATCTGGTCCAATCAGCGTCGTCTTACCTGGAGGTTGGTTGTCGGTGATGCGTAGCGGCAGAAGCCGAAGAAGAGCTCTACAAATATTTTTAATTTGGACGCTGGGCTCGCTAATTATATTTTCGTTCGAGATTATATATGCTGTCTGTATGAATTTTCTTTTTTACCAGTGCTCTTCCTTGTGAATTGCTCTAGCCTGGTCCCAGTTGATATTATGGTGTTCGGTACATGCGTGATTAGCTAGCCCAGACTTCGTTACCTCTGCCCTTTAATCCTGTTGTCCAGCGGTCGCTTTGTCTCTCCAATGTAAATATTGCCACATTCACACGGTATGCTGTATATACAGTTATTTGGAATTGCTGGTGGGTCGGGCCTCGTTCTTGTTATCATACTCCTCAAGGTGTCGTTGCTTTTGAAGATAATTCTGATTCCATAGCTGTGTGCAATTCTTCTTAAGTTTCTCCGACAGGCCTTTAGTATACGGTAATAGTAGAGTTGCTACCGTGGTGTCCTCTTCCTGCCTGGTTGGTTTGTCCAGCTCTTCATACGCCTTGGTAATGATCGTTTCCGGATATCCATTCGCCAAAAGGTCTTCTATAAGATTCACTTGTTCTTTTTTGAAGGCTTCTGGTGTGCTGCAGATATTTTTGGCTCTATGGATTAGTGTTTTGATGATGCCAGTTTTCGTTGCTGATGGGTGGTTGGAATTGTAGTGAAGGTACAATCCTGTATGCGTAGCCTTCCTGTAGACTATTGTTTGGATTCCGGTCCTAGTCCTTTGACACTTTACATCAAGGAATGGTAGAGAGTGGGTTCTCTTCCATCTCCATGGTGAATCTAATGGATAGTTGGGATTGGTTCAGGTGCTCCAGGAATGCCTGTAGTTCTGTCTCTCCATGTTGCCAAATAATAAAGGTGTCATCGACATACCTCAACCATAGCTTAGGCTGCTTCTCGAAACTCCTCAGTGCATGTTCTTCGAAGCATTCCATGTAGATGTTGGCGATGGTTGGTGATAACGGGGAACCCATAGGCAATCCATCTTCTTGCATGAAGAACCGGTCCTTCTCCTGAAAGTAGCAGTTCTTGAGGCAACATTCAAGCAAGTCCATGATTGAGTCTATTGGCAGCTGCGTCCTCTCCATCAGGGTTTCGTCTTCGGTAAGTTTCTTTCACACTATGTTGAGAGATTCATCTAGTGATACGTTCGTGAAAAGGTTTTCAACGTCGAAACTTACTAAGCGATGTTCTGGCCCAAGTTCCATGGATCCGATGATTTCGACAAAGTGCTTTGAGTCCTTGACGTGCGATGATGTTTTGCCCTCCAAAGGTTGGATGATTGGTTGAAGGAATTTCGATAGTGCTGCTGTTGGTGAGTTGCGCGAACTTGTAGTCGGCCTGAGAG
The DNA here is from genome assembly GCA_034190945.1 of Octodonta nipae. NCBI lineage: Eukaryota > Metazoa > Arthropoda > Insecta > Coleoptera > Chrysomelidae > Octodonta > Octodonta nipae. Next base: position 85,282,720 of record CM067217.1, on the reverse strand, counting down.
TCTTGTGTATCTTGGGTAGTCCATAAAGATGTGGTGGTTTGCTGTGATGTGGCGTCAATTTTCTCCTTGTCTCGGGTGAATGTATTCAGCATGATCTCTGAGAGTGTTGTAAGTTTTCCGTTCTATTTTGGATGTTGGATCAGTAGGCAGTGGCTTGTATTTTCTCTTCGACAGTACTTCGTCGATTTTCTTGTTGTATTCCGTTCTGTTCATCAGGATGGTGGCATTTCCTTTGTCAGCTGGTAGAATGATGATAGATAGATTTGTCGTCCTTAAGTGTTTTTATGATTCTCCTTTCGGATTCGTTGATGTTTTGTTTGATGTGTTGTGTTTTCTCAATTGCGGGTCTGACTTTCCATCGGAATTCCTCCAGTTGCGGTGTCTCTTTGCTGCCTATTGCTGACTCCACGGAACTGATGATATCTAGTACTGCCATCTTTTTTGGAGCTACAGCGTAGGGTTGAATGGAATCGTTCTACTATGCTGTTTGATTGATGATGACCTGGAGTAGTAAAATGAATTGTTATTTTGCGAAGTTTCATAAGTTCTCTAACCGTTTCGTTATTAAACTCTCGTCCACTACCTGACACAAATTTTTGAGGAACCCCAAAATTTGTAAAGTACTTTATAAGTCCGTCACATATATTTACAGCAGTTTTTCCTGTAGTGGGTATAACAATTGTTAAATAGTTATTTGTGTTATAATAAAATACGTCTATATGTACCAGTTCGAAAGGTTTTGAAGGCGTTTCTGTGAGAATAAGAGGTACATATGGAGTTTTGCGAGAGTACCTATCGAATGATCGTTGGCATTCTTCGTCCCACTGGTACTTCACCTTCCCCTCTGTGAGTCTAGTAAGTGACTTGGCGATGTTGGTAAATCCGGCTACGTAGCGACGATAGTACGTGCATAACCCCAGGAAACTTCTTAACTGGTCGATATCTTTAGGTATCGGCCATTCCTGGGCAGCTTTTATTTTCTGTTTATCAACAGCTACTCCCTCTGCGGAAAGCACATGTCCAAGATATTGCACCTCTTCTTGGAACAGCTGACACTTCTTCGGGCTTAACTTTAGTCCGGAACTTGAAATACCTCCTCCAGGTACCTCACGTGGTCTTCAAATGATTTTCCAACCATGATAATGGCGTCAAGATACACCAGACACGTTTCCATGAAAGCCCTTTTAACACCGTTTCCATCAATCTTTCAAACGTCACTGGAGCATTACACAACCCAAACGGCATCACCGTGAATTGGTATAGAGTCCTGAGCCGATGGTAAAAGCAGTCTTTTCCCGGTCTTCCTTAGCTAGTTCTGCCTGCCAATAACCGCTTTTCAAGTCCAGGGTGGAAAACATATTCGATCCAGCCAATGTATCTAGGCTATCGTCTATTCTTGGTAGGGGATAGCTATCTTTCTTCGTTACGGGATTTGGTTGTCGATAGTCCACGCAAAATCGAGTCGAACCGTCTTTCTTTTTTACCAAGACAACTGGAGATTCCCAAGAGTTATTGGATGGTTTAATAACACCTTCTTCCTCCATCTTGCGGACTATCCTTCGGCTTCTTCTCTTTTAGCTAGGAGTAGTCTTCTCGCCGACGGTCGTATAGGTTGAGCGTCACCGGTATTAATTTTATCTTTTACCAGATCAGTTCGTCCTTTTTTGCCGTTCCCTACATCTAAGATATCCTGGTAGTTTCTAACGATGTCTCTCAATTTTGCTTTCTAGTTTGGTTTCAAATTCTTAGATGAATCGGTGATGAGTTTTTCCAGTTCCTCATATAGTTTACCTGGTGTATTTTTTGCATGCTGTGTGTTTCTGACTACAGAGGAAACTGTTGAACAATGGCCCAAAGTTGTTCCTTTCTTTAGCACAACCGAGTAATGATTCAGGTTCATTACTCTTACGGACACAATCTCCCTGGCACGAAACAGAGTCTTCGCCAGTGTGACTCCTCTGTCTACATTTCTGTTCGTTAAGTTCGGGATCAAACATCATCACTGTTCCAGCATTAGCTTTCCCATCTAGGCAAGCATCTACAATGATTTCAGCTCTTTCCGGAACATTGACATCTTCTGCTAAGATGACTCGGAGCATTATGTCATCTTTTCCATGAAGCACCACTTCTTCATTCACTCGCAGAATTCTTTGAAGTTTAACTGGAATCCCTTGAAGCTCATGACATTCATTCCAATGATGACTTCGTCTTCGATGTCTGCCACTAATGCCCGATTTGGAAGGTTGTGTTTCCCAAAGTCATTTTAACCTCTATTTCACCATGGACTTCGCTGCTTCTTCTGTCGCTGTTCGCACTTGCAATTTTGTTTGTTTTATTATTTTCTCTAAAACAATGTTGGGCCTTATTACTGATTTCGTCGCACCAGTATCCAGCAGCATTGCAATTTGTTTCTTATTAGTAAGGCCATCTACAAAGACACTGTTAACGTGGTTGCGTAGCGAAGTGACATATCGTTGGTAGCTGGGACTTTTTGGTTACATGTCGATGATGGTCCTTTTACATTGACCTTCTTTAGTTTCTCCGACGAGAAAGTCTGGACTCCGTTGCTCTCCTTGCAACGACTCTGGGCATGTCCTACTTTACGACACTTCCGACATCTCACTAGTCTTTTTTCGCTAAGGACTTCTTCTACTACCTTCCTTACAGAGGCTCTATCGTTTCCGCCATCTTTGGATTCTCCGTCAACGATTCGGACTCTGGCTTGACCTCTGCAGGTATTTTCCGTAGCCTCGAATTCCATAGGTCGAGCCAGTGCATCTATTAATTGAGTCGGTAGAGCTAGGGTCAATGCTTGTCTGGCTTCGTGGTCCCGAAGTCCATCCAAAAAGGCTTGCACTGCTAACCTTTTTATTACATTTTCCGGTGTGGCTGGATAGGGAATGTGAACCAGACGGCCAATATCAGCTTCAAACTCTTGAAGAGATTCATTCGATTTTTGGTAGCGATTTTTCAGTTGGGAGTGATAAACGTGCTTCAAAAAGGTTTGTCCATACCTCAGTTCTAAATGTTTGACCAGTTGTCCGTAGTCTTCTTGCTCAGAGGCATTCAACCTTTATAAAATATCTGTAGCATCCCCTCCTAAGGCGAAGGTTAGCGCTATTGCCTACTCCTCTGCCGACATTCGTTTAACTTTACTGCAGCCTCGAACTGACGCCTATAATTAACCCATGACGATTTTCCATCAAATTGTTTCTGCTTTTTAATATTTCTCTCGGAATTGTCTGGTAAGTCAACGAAACTTCTTTCATGTCTGGAAGCTTCAAGGGAATACGATGAATTCCTATTAACGATAGCCGCCAGCCTCGGGTTGAGAGACAAAACATCTCGGATTCACAGAAGCATTGGAAGAATGTCGCTTCCACTATTTGGTTGGTGGCCGATTACACCAGCTAACGGATGAATTCTCGTAACAGTATTAAGTTTGCGTTTTTGGTACACAATTTTCTAAGGTCAGTAAAGTTAGCACCGCCATTTTACAGAAACTCAAATTAAAACATATAGGAATTACGAGCTATTTAGGAGCTCTTGATTTTTACCTAAATTGATTTTTGAGCTCAATATTTACTATGGAAAAAGTGCAAAAAACTATTGGCGGTGCTAACTTTACGTAAAGTTAGCACCGCCATCTCAGAAAAACAAACCAAAAAATTTTGTGAGGCGTCTCAAATTAGGAGCTATTTACGAGCTTTTAATTGACGTATTGAACGTCAACCCCTAAATTTGTCTAAGGGGTAAAAACCGCCCCCGAAAAAATATTGAATTTTAATTTTAAATTTAAAATATATCAAAATTATCTACGATTTACGAGCTTTTTCCTGGTGTAATGCACATAAACATCTAAAAATGTCTAAGGGGTGAAAACAACCCCCCAAGTATGCAGTTTTTTCGAATTTTATGATTATTAAATTTTGAAAAATACCAGCATGATCTACGATTTACGAGCTTTCCAACGGTATATTACACGACTGCATTCAAATTACTGGAAGGGGTGCAAACCACCCTCCAATTATGCAGTTTTTTCAAATTTTATGATTTATAAATTTTAAAAATACCAGCATGATCTACGATTTACGAGCTTTCCAACGGTATATTACACGACTGCATTCAAATTACTGGAAGGGATGCAAACCACCCTCCAATTATGCAGTTTTTTCAAATTTTATGATTTATAAATTTTAAAAAATACCAGCATGATCTACGATTTACGAGCTTTCCAACGGTATATTACACGACAACATTCAAGTTACTGGAAGGGATGCAAACCACCCCCCAATTATGCAGTTTTTTCAAATTTTATGATTTATAAATTTTCAAAAATACCAGCATGATCTACGATTTACGAGCTTTCCAACGGTATATTACACGACTGCATTCAAATTACTGGAAGGGGTGCAAACCACCCTCCAATTATGCAGTTTTTTCAAATTTTATGATTTATAAATTTTAAAAAATGCCAGCATGTTCTACGATTTACGAGCTTTCCAACGGTATATTACACGACAACATTCAAATTACTGGAAGGGATGCAAACCACCCTCCAATTATGCAGTTTTTTCAAATTTTATGATTTATAAATTTTAAAAATACCAGCATGATCTACGATTTACGAGCTTTCCAACGGTATATTACACGACAACATTCAAGTTACTGAAGATGCAAACCACCCCCCATTATGCAGTTTTTTCAAATTTTATGATTTATAATTTTCAAAAATACCAGCATGATCTACGATTTACGAGCTTTCCAACGGTATATTACACGACTACATTCAAATTACTGGAAGGGGTGCAAACCACCCTCCAATTATGCAGTTTTTTCAAATTTTATGATTTATAAATTTTAAAAAATGCCAGCATGATCTACGATTTACGAGCTTTCCAACGGTATGTTACACAACAACATTCAAATTACTGGAAGGGATGCAAACCACCCCCCAATTATGCAGTTTTTTCAAAGTTTATTATTTAAATTTTCAAAAATACCAGCATGATCTACGATTTACGAGCTTTCCAACGGTATGTTACACAACAACATTCAAATTACTGGAAGGGATGCAAACCACCCCCCAATTATGCAGTTTTTTCAATTTTTATTTATAAATTTTCAAAATACGAGCATGATCTACGATTTACGAGCTTTCCAACGGTATATTACACGACTACATTCAAATTACTGGAAGGGTTGCAAGTCTACGATTTACGAGCTTTCCAATGGTATATTACATGACAACATTCAAATTACTGGAAGGGTGCACCACCCCCCCCCTCAATTATGCAGTTTTTTCAAATTTTGTGATTTATAAATTTGAAAAATACCAGCATGATCTACGATTTACGAGCTTTCCAACGGTATATTACACGCCTACGTTCAAATTACTGGAAGGGGTGCAAACCACCCTCCAATTATGCAGTTTTTTCAAATTTTATGATTTTTAATTTTAAAAAATACCAGCATGATCTACGATTTACGAGCTTTCCAACGGTATATTACGCGATAACATTCAAGTTACTGAAAGGGATGCAAACCCCCCCCATTATGCAGTTTTTTCAAATTTTATGATTTATAATTTTGAAAAATACCAGCATGATCTACGATTTACGGGCTTTCCAACGATATATTACACAACAACATTCAAATTACTGGAAGGGGTGCAACCACCCCCCATTATGCAGTTTTTCAAATTTTATGATTTATAAATTTTAAAAAATACCAACATGATCTACGATTACGAGCTTTAAAATACTACATTCAAATTTTTGGAAGGGTGCAAACAACCCCCTAATTTCCCAGTTTGTCTATATTATGTGATTTGTTCATTTTCAAAACTGACAGCCTAATCTACGATTTAGAAGCTCTTCAAGGATATATACACTTACTTTCAAATTATTGTAACGAATGCAAACAACCACCAAATTATGCAATTTTTTCCAATTTTGTAGTTCTTAAATTTAGAAAACTAGCAACATAAATTATGATTTAGTACCTCTTCAATGACACATTGCAGGACCACTTCAAAATCACCTAAAAGGTGCAAGTAACTACCTAAATGACTAATTATTTCAAACCGTCAGAGTTTTGAAATGGATGAAAATATTAAATATTATCCTTACTACGGCAAAGGTTTAGAAATCTAGATTTTACTAATTTTGAAAATGGTGTAAGGTGTAATTATCTACCATGTACAAGCTTTCCAACAATATGTTAAAAAACGACTACTGTTGGTAGTCATTGTTCGGATAAATAATTGTATTATGAATTATGATCTTTTAATTAAGTATTGAATCTAACGAAAAATTGTAACCATCTTTATGAACCACGTGTTACCGTTTCTTCTGGTTTTGTATTCAACTCGCTTCTTCTTCAAAATCTGTTGCTTAAAGTTTTAATATTTACCTCAAAGTTTTTTGTTTCTAATTAACATATTAAAACAGTTGTTTCAAATAGAAATAGCAATATTTATGTATTACGAAATGCACAGATTAATTCCAGTCGGTATTTTTCAACTAACCTTCAGAAAATATAAGTCAAATAATATTCTTATTTTTGTCTAACCTTTACCATTTGAAAATGGGCTGAATCTATAATCTATACAAGAAATATAAAACAGGAGTTTGGTATCTGAGAGGGCAATGTATTTCGTTCTTATTCTTTGAACTATTATTTTTGTACCCACAATAATCAGATTATTCATAGCAAACCAAAAATACAAATAGGAAGACATAAAGGATCATAGGTACTTGAATGAATTAAACAAATGTGTTGTCTCGCCATCTAGGTGCCAATATTCCTACCTGTAACTAATAACTTAGTAAAATTTCCATAGATGGACGATTTCACATTTGAAATTACTGGTTAATGCCATAAATATATTAGATTTTTTTGTTAAAATGTTTATTGATAATAAATATATAAATAACTACTTCAATATACCTACTTATTGAGAGAAATTCAACGTACTTGAATTTCAAAAAGAAATGTTCTTAAATCAAATGATAGCGATTAATTGTATAATGAAGTATATTATATATGAGTTTGAACGTAAAGGATGAGTACAGAGTGGCGTATATTACTTATGTGATTCAAGAATTTAAGTAACCCCTGCAATAGAAAATACCACTTGATTACTTTTATGTTTTTTGGGGAATAACACCACAATAGAAATAAAACTACGTATATTGCAGGAATACCAAACGTTTCAAAGTCTATTCTGACTTCGTTGTCAATGGCTTTATATTTATTCATGTGATTGCAAAATGAAAAAGTAATCAAGAATATGCCACAAACAACGTTTAGAAGACAATCAGAAAATACCACATTACAAATTTTTTACTGCTTTAATAAAATATATTGCCTCGACTAGAACCAGTGACACCAATCAAATATTAGATAACAATTATCAGAGAACTGTTTTCAATATAATTCACATAATCAGTGTATTCAAATTTATTTTTTCATTCTACAGAAGAGGCCATTACAAACAGCGGCAAGAAGGCTTTTTCGAATGTTTCATCAAAATCTAAAATGAAAATTCTTTAATAGGCCAAAAATAACGTTCTAAATTTAGATATTTGAAAATGGACTAAAATAATTATGCAAAAATATTGTGGATTGACTAATAAGATGGTAATATCGTTTTCATTACTGAGTATCCTTGTTGGCAAAACTACATTACTAGTGTACAAACCGCATAATGAATGAATTAATTGAGAAAAAACATTTTGTGAGTTAATCCAGCACTGAAAAATTTAGTTTCCTCAAGTTCTTGTTTTTTTCTTAAGTATAGGAACGTACAATCTTATTATAATTTGAAAAAAAAACCGCACAATTGGGGGGTGGTTTGCACCCGTTCCAGTAATTTGAATGTAGTCGTGTAATATACCGTTGGAGAGTTCGTAAATCATAGATCATGCTGGTATTTTTCAAAATTTATAAATCATAAAATTTGAAAAAACTGCATAATTGGGGGGTGGTTTGCATCCCTTCCAGTAATTTGAATGTTGTCGGGTAATATACCGTTCGAAAGCTCGTAAATCGTAGATCATGCTGGTATTTTTTAAAATTTATAAATCATAAAATTTCAAAAAAACTGCATAATTGGGGGGTGGTTTGCACCCCTTCCAGTAATTTGAATGTTGTTGTGTAATATATCGTTGGAAAGCTCGTAAATCGTAGATCATGCTGGTATTTTTTTAAATTTATAAATCATAAAATTTGAAAAAACTGCATAATTGGGGGTGGTTTGCATCCCTTTCAGTAATTTAAATGTTTTCGTGTAACATACCGTTGGAAAGCTCGTAAATCGTAGATCATGCTGGTATTTTTTAAAATTTATAAATCATAAAATTTCAAAAAAACTGCATAATTGGGGGGTGGTTTGCATCCCTTCCAGTAATTTGAATTAGGGATATTCACAAAACATCGATGCATCGAATCCATTCGATGTTTACCATACAATACATCGGATTGATTCGATGTTTTGACAAAGATCTTTTCCATTCGATGCATCGATGTTTTTTATAAAAAACATCGAATCAATGATAAAAAACTAACTCTCTAACTAATAATGAAATAGAACATTAAAATATATTATAATAGAGTTCATTTATTCAAGATTAAATTATTAATTTTTAAATAATTGTAATGAACACTGGGTGACATCTGTGAGCAGTGAATAGCTAAAGGACCTAAGGAACTAAAGTATGATTATTCTCATCAGCCATTTTGGGTCCAGCTGCCACTGCTCCTCCATGTTTACAATTTATTAGGCTTCAGTTTCAAATCAATAAAGATAAATTATTTGTGTTAAAACGTAAAAATTGTGAAATGAATGTGTCCCGAGTATTTTCTTCAATAGAATAGTTTGGAAAAACAGGCAAAAGTAGGCCGAGAAACAGTTCTGCTCGTGTCAAATGTGTTAATAATTATTAACCATTAATTATAATCAATGGCCTAACACAAGTACTCAGCAACTGAAATCCAACCCTCTTTAGAAGCTTACTTAATAGTTTTCAGGTTTCAATGTTTATCAACAATTATTAACTCATACTAAAGGGGAGCCAAAATGCATTCATTGTAAATAGGTACCCTATAGTATAGTACCCTATTGAGCCCCCATTCTTGTTACTATTCGACGCCTCTACGATTCCAAGATGACGAAAGTCGTATGAAAATTGATATAATTTACTGAAAATTAACCAGTAAATTAAACTTTAATAGTAATGTTCTTTTTTGTAATTGTTGTTTTTGTAAAATAATTCTATTTATATTTTTTAGTTCACTTATGAAGCTATATAATGTATCGCACTCATATAATTAAACTTCTAACAAATACTTAAAAATAAAATACATTATTGCAGCTATTATAGCTCTACACTTCTGATAAGCTGACTCTATGTTCACATCACAAAAGTGGTACTTAAGGCATTCAAGTAATTGAAAATGGCGAATATCAAACTATTGCACAAAGTATTCGATGTTGAAAAAACATCGATGTTTTTTAGCGATGTATCGAAAAACATCGATGCAGGGTTCCGATGTTTTACATCGAATAAAAACATCGATGTTTTTTCTTGATGGACACCCCTAATTTGAATGTTGTCGTGTAACATACCGTTGGAAAGCTCGTAAATCGTAGATCATGTTGGTATTTTTTAAAATTTATAAATCATAAAATTTGAATAAACTGCATAATTGGGGGTGGTTTGCACCCCTTCCAGTAATTTGAATGTTGTTGTGTAATATATCGTTGGAAAGCTCGTAAATCGTAGATCATGCTGGTATTTTTCAAATTTATAAATCATAAAATTTGAAAAAAACTGCATAATTGGGGTGTTTGCATCCCTTTCAGTAACTTGAATGTTATCGCGTAATATACCGTTGGAAAGCTCGTAAATCGTAGATCATGCTGGTATTTTTTAAAATTTAAAAATCATAAAATTTGAAAAAACTGCATAATTGGAGGGTGGTTTGCACCCCTTCCAGTAATTTGAACGTAGGCGTGTAATATACCGTTGGAAAGCTCGTAAATCGTAGATCATGCTGGTATTTTTCAAAATTTATAAATCACAAAATTTGAAAAAACTGCATAATTGAGGGGGGGGGGGTGGTTTGCACCCCTTCCAGTAATTTGAATGTTGTCATGTAATATACCATTGGAAAGCTCGTAAATCGTAGACTTGCAACCTTCCAGTAATTTGAATGTAGTCGTGTAATTACCGTTGGAAAGCTCGTAAATCGTAGATCATGCTCGTATTTTTGAAAATTTATAAATAATAAAATTTGAAAAAACTGCATAATTGGGGGTGGTTTTGCATCCCTTCCAGTAATTTGAATGTTGTTGGTAACATACCGTTGGAAAGCTCGTAAATCGTAGATCATGCTGGCATTTTTTAAAATTTATAAATCATAAAATTTGAAAAAACTGCATAATTGGAGGGTGGTTTGCACCCCTTCCAGTAATTTGAATGCAGTCGTGTAATATACCGTTGGAAAGCTCGTAAATCGTAGATCATGCTGGTATTTTTGAAAATTTATAAATCATAAAATTGAAAAAACTGCATAATTGGGGGGTGGTTTGCATCCCTTCCAGTAACTTGAATGTTGTCGTGTAATATACAGTTGGAAAGCTCGTAAATCGTAGAACATGCTGGCATTTTTAAAATTTATAAATCATAAAATTTGAAAAAACTGCATAATTGGAGGGTGGTTTGCACCCCTTCCAGTAATTTGAATGCAGTCGTGTAATATACCGTTGGAAAGCTCGTAAATCGTAGATCATGCTGGTATTTTTGAAAATTTATAAATCATAAAATTTGAAAAAACTGCATAATTGGGGGGTGGTTTGCATCCCTTCCAGTAACTTGAATGTTATCGTGTAATATACCGTTGGAAAGCTCGTAAATCGTAGAACATGCTGGCATTTTTAAAAATTATAAATCATAAATTTGAAAAAACTGCATAATTGGAGGGTGGTTTGCACCCCTTCCAGTAATTTGAATGCAGTCGTGTAATATACCGTTGGAAAGCTCGTAAATCGTAGATCATGCTGGTATTTTTGAAAATTTATAAATCATAAAATTTGAAAAAAACTGCATAATTGGGGGGTGGTTTGCATCCCTTCCAGTAACTTGAATGTTGTCGTGTAATATACCGTTGGAAAGCTCGTAAATCGTAGATCATGCTGGTATTTTTTAAAATTTAAAAATCATAAAATTTGAAAAAACTGCATAATTGGAGGGTGGTTTGCACCCCTTCCAGTAATTTGAATGCAGTCGTGTAATATACCGTTGGAAAGCTCGTAAATCGTAGATCATGCGGTATTTTTGAAAATTTATAAATCATAAAATTTGAAAAAACTGCATAATTTGGGGGTGGTTTGCACCTCTTCCAGTAATTTGAATGTTGTCGTGTAATATACCGTTGGAAAGCTCGTAAATCGTAGATCATGCTGGTATTTTTCAAAATTTAATAATCATAAAATTCGAAAAAACTGCATACTTGGGGGTTGTTTCACCCCTTAGACATTTTTAGATGTTTATGTGCATTACACCAGGAAAGAGCTCGTAAATCGTAGATAATTTTAATAGATTTTAAATTTAAAATTAAAATTCAATATTTTTTCGGGGGTGGTTTTTACCCCTTAGACAAATTTAGGGTTGACGTTCAATACGTCAATTAAAAGCTCGTAAATAGCTCACAAAATTTTTTTGTTTGTTTTTCTGAGATGGCGGTGCTAACTTTACGTAAAGTTAGCACCGCCAATAGTTTTTTGCACTTTTTCCATAGTAAATATTGAGCTCAAAAATCAATTTAGGTAAAACTCAAGAGCTCCTAAATAGCTCGTAATTCCCATATGTTTTAATTTGAGTTTCTGTAAATGGCGGTGCTAACTTTACTGACCTAATTTTCTAACGTTTTGGAATTGGGTTCTTTGATGTTAAAAAGCCAAATCAAAGAGCGGCAATAACGGTAAATTAGATATGTAGAGTGTTTAATAATACTTTGTTCTAACATTTTATTAATTTGAAGCGGTAAGATTTTGTAAATACAGGTGTTTCATAAGTTAAATTTATTTTATAAGTTATTTCATTTGTAAAACTTAAAGGAATGTCTTCGCAATAATATATATCTCGAAATTCATAGCAAAATTTACGAAAGGCGTCTCGTTCTTCTTTTTACAATGTTCTGTTTTATATTTTTTAAGTTGGCTTTGAGTAATTGTCCTGTTTTTTGTAAGTTTTGGTGGTACATATTTATTATCAGTGAAGTAGACTTCATTGGGATTAATTAACTCAATATTGAAAGATTCACTTATGTCAATTTTAATAGGGTTAATATTAGGATTAAGAATGGTTGTTGTGGCATAGTAGTCTTTAATGTTTACTACTGCTTCTGGAGTTACAACGTCTTTACCGAAATCTGTTCATAATAAACTAGAATTTTAACAATTTGTTCAGTTCGTGGGGGAACTATTATACTATGGTTGCAGTTTAAGAAATTGTTTGTAGGAGTTTTTGAAACTTCCGAATAATATATTGGAATACGAATGGTAGGGGTGATTAACTGTTTATTATGATTGCTTGAAGTTGGTGAAGAAGGTATATACCAATTAAATCATCATATTTTTTATTAAAGTCTAAAATATAAAATTTATGAAAAGCATCACATTGAAAACTTTCAAAAATCGGAATTATTAATACTTCGTCGTGAAAGCTAATATCATGAGAAGTTTGCATAAGTAAAATTTTCTTTCAAGATATGTTCCTGGAAAAATGTATATGCTAGCTTCGTACTAATTAAATTACAGGAACTACCCGCATCCAATGGAAATTTTGCATTTAATTCAGGTATATAAAGATAGGGTAATTCATCTAATAATTAATTTAAATTTATTATGTTAGATTTGTTTGGGTTAGAGCCTGAGTAAAATTTTCTTCGAGATAATCGTTTGGATAATAATTTGTGTTTCCAAAGGCATTGTAGTCGTAGTTATCAAAATCTGACGTAGAAGGTATAGAATTCGACATTTCCATATTATGCAGTTCTTGAAAATCAAAATTTCTGGTCTGAAAAAGTTTCTACTTTGGCTTTGCTGTATAGTAGGAATTCTACTAGTAGTAAACATAGGTTTATTTTTTGGAACTTGACCAGTTAGTTTGAAAACATCTCACTTCAAATGTGCATTTACTGGAAAACGAGGCCTGAATATTTGACTGTTATTATTACAATTTGGCAAGTTAAATTTGGCGGAAAAGTGAACTGATAAAAATTGGGTCTCCGAACTTTATTGAAATTAGGTCTCGGAAAATCTTGAATTAGGTTACTGATGAAATTCGGTCTCAAGTCAGTGAAAGGTAATTGATTTGTTCCTTGATTTATGGAAACAGGTCTCGGTTATTTTGGTTTATTTGCAACAAATGAATTTTGTAAATAATTACCTTGCATCTGAGCTAAAATAAAATTTTCTTCTTCAATTACGTAACTTATTGCAACTTCAAGGCTATCAGGGTTTCTAAGTCTAACCATATCTTGAATTCTACTTGATAACCTCTAACAAACGTTTTAGAGCAAGTTCATCATAATTTTTAATTTGAATGTACATTCTGCAAGAGGTAAGTTCATAGATTTTAGTTTTGAGGCAATGAGACTTCTGCAACGTTGAAATACGTTGCCAAAATTTACAAAAATTTTTTTTTATTAGATTTCCATAAGGATCTTTTCTTGTACAAGACAATCTAAGTTTCACTGATCTCCAAATGTTAATCCAAGAAGATTTTTAAGTTCATTCCAATCTCTAATTTTCTGGTCTGCTGCCTACCAATACTAAAGCTTACCTGATAATTTACTGATTACAGCTCTAATTAAAAATCCATTTATCGGATCTTGTAAATTTCTTGCGTTAGTATAGATTGCAATGTGATATTCACAAAATTTCCGTCAAAATTTGCTATAGTATCAATATACAATCTTAATAATTGATAATTTATAGGTACATTTGTTTGTTCTTGCCCGTTTGGCATGATTTCTCTTTCTAATACTAAATTATTCAAGTTTCTAATTAAATCCTCAATTTTGAATTTTTACCTAATGAACTGGACTAAGACTACTTTTTGTAAGCTCCAAAAATACTAAGCTAAACTTAAAATTAAATGGATAAAATATTGTTTCGATTAACTAAGCAAACTCAAAAATGTTCAAAATCAATTAAAAATCAATCTAAATTCAATCAACTTCAAAATTCTCGAAACTATGTCTGAAATATTATATGCATTAATATCTCAGACGCAATTGTGTGAAACAATTCTCTTACTCATAAAATTACTGAAAACTATGTTTCAATTTATTATATTCATTAATATATGGAACGTAATTGATGATTCAATTCACTTAACAATACCAAGGTCATATACTTTGATATTTGGTGAAGTCAAACCTTGTCTGATATGAAAATGCGAGATATAAATAAGGAAAATTCAATGGATGACTCACCGGGTCTTCGACATTCGTTCGTTGAAGCGGCTGCAACCAAGGTAGTCCAAATTTCAGGTTTCCACTGCACGAAAAAAATTGTAGGTTCGTCGAGTTCGTTAAGATTAAAACTTACAAAAACAATTTCACAATGAAAGTTTCACAAACTCAAATCCGAATGACTGCGCCAGTAAACTTCCGATCAAATCGAAAACTGTTTTTAAAAATATTTATTTGATTTAAAAATAAAGATATAAAATTCGTACGTTCAATATCAACGGACAAAATAAGACTTGTTAACAATCCACCGTTCCCACTCTTTATATACAAAAGTATTAAGCCTAAAATTTTGAAAAAAAAAACAGTTTAATGGAAAAATAAGGAGAAAACCCTAATATTCATTTTGGAGGCTAAATTTATAGAATAAACGGAAAATAAATAATTTGGTCAAGTGCGAGTTGGACTCGCATACTAAGGGTTCCGAACCACCTTCAAGTGCATTTTCTTATATTTACCCTAACACGTTTTAAAGGAAGCGTTTTAAATTTATAAAAAATATAAACTTTCATTTTCCACACATTGGCTTTTTATTTTATTTGCTTCATGATTCGCTTGATTTTTATAAAAATACATAGGTATTTAATTATCTAATTTGGCCCCCAAAAATTAACATTAGAGTTTTATTTTAGTAATAAACTTTCAGGGAAGCCTTTTATAATATAGTGTCTGAATTTTCAGCCTCTGTAGATTGGAGGATTAAGGGGAAAATAGGTCAAGTTTTAAATAATAATTATTAAATCTGCTAGACAAATTATTTAATAATACAAATAAAATATATTTCTCAAAATTTTTGATAGTGTCGTTTCTAAAGTATAAATTTCAAGTGAGCCCCAGTACCCCTAATTATTCTCAAAATTTTAGGTAGCATGATTTCGGAAATAAATCGAGAAATTTGTTAATATCTTGTAAACAATTAATTTTAAAAATATTAAAAATATATATTTGTATTCCTCCTTGTATTCCTAATGAGCCCTTTCATTTGATGTATTGTATGATGCGTTAAAAAATATTTTTTTTTATTTTCCCTTTAATCCTATAATTTGGCCCCCAATATTAATATTTCCTGTAAACAAAAAATGTCATGTCTTATAGTTTGGAGAATAAAGGGGGAAATGGGTAATTTTTTTAAAATATATTTTTTTAATATATTTTAAATTATTCATTTTAAAAACAAGAAAAAAATATATTTGTATTTGTTATAATGAGCCCTTTGATTTGATGCGTTAGAAATAATTTTAATTTTATGTTTTTCATTTAATTCTGTAATTTGCCCCCCTAAAATTAATATTAGGGGTTTCTCCTTATTTTTCCAGTAAAGTTTAGGTAAGTCTCTACATCTCCAATTTTTTTTCAAAATTTTACGGCTTAGAGTTTCGGAGATAAGGTAGGGGGAATGGTTAAACATTTTTATATTTTTGTTAATATCTTTAAAATAATTTATATTTATTATTTATAATGAGCCCTTTCATTTTTTTTAATTTTATATTTTTCATTTAATTTTGTAATTTGCCCCCAAAATTAATAGTAGAAGTTTCTCCTTATTTTTCCAGTAAAACTCAGGTACTTTTTTTCAAAATTTTACTTCTTATAGTTTCGGAGATAAGGGGGGGTTGATTTTTTTAGTTTTTCCCTCTAAAAGTACCCCAAAAATCAAATTTTCTTCATTTAATATATGTTCTCCTCATCGCGTCACCAAACTATACATACACTTATACCAAATTTCAACCTTTTCCGTCTAGAAGTTTAGAAGAAAATTGCTGTGATGTGAAAGAGGGAGAAATCCGGAGTGATATTATAAGGGTATCCGTATATTGTATATACGTAACCCTAAAAATTAACTTTTTCAAACACATCATGTAATATATCAAATGAAAAGACATGAGGAATACAAATGTTTTTTCATATTTAAAAAATTGTTTAAAATTAACTAATTATTAACAATATATAAAAAATCGACCTATACCCCCGTTTATCTGTGAAACTATAGAAGCTAAACTTAAATATATATATATATATATATATATATATATATATATATATATATAATAACAATATAGGGTCTCACTTGAACAGAAAACATAAGGACAAAAGCCTAATATTAATTTTAGGGACCAATTATAGAATTGAACGAAATTTTATCATATTGTGATGATGGGCTTTCGATGTTACCTTATACTGGTCCATTAAGTTTATAAAAACAAATATAGAATAAAAACTACCCGAGTTCAAAATATAACTAAAACCTTGATAATAAAATATTTTAAAAAATTACTTCAAAAAAGAACTAGAAAGTTGAAAATAATTGTTTAAATATTAACCGACTTCAAAGTACACCTAAAGAGTTGAAAATAATTAACATAACATACCACTATATAATAAGTAGTACATTAACCGTTGCGTTGTTAGGTACTTACATACAAGATAAAAAGGTAAAATATAAAATATTAACCGACTTCAAGGTGGACCTAAAAAGTTGAAATCACTTAACAACAACAATAAATAGTACATTGACTGTTGTTAGGTACCTACATTCAAAGTAAAAAATGTAAACAATGAAAGGTTTTCATTCAATACAAATTAATTACTTTTATTTCAATGATATTTTTGAAGTCGACGCCAAGCAACACACAAGTTTGATAAAGTAGTGTATATTTAAGAAATGCGGGATTTTAATTGTTTCCTGAAAGATAGTTGTGGCATACTTTGTCAACGTTAAGTATTTTTGAGAAATAACACCACAATACACGAAAAAATTGTGTATTTTTCCAAACGTTGTCAAGGGCAAAGATAGTATGAAAAATTACTATGTTTGACAAAATTAAACCGAAACGTTTGGAAATATGCATTAATTTCGTGTATAGTGATGTTATTTCCCAAAAAGTACTCAAACATCGGGGGATTTTAAGTTTACTTGGCACCATCTTTAAAATTGTATGTAAATTTGTACAGAATGAGCACTTTTTATTATTTACATGTTTTACCTTGCATGTTGGTACCTAACAACAGTAAATGGGCTACTGACCACATATAGTGTTATGATTTCTTAATTATTTTCAATATTGAGTTCTACTTTGAAGTGGGTTAATATTCAAAAACATGTTTTATTTAAGACATATCACTTTCCCATCAAACTTGCCAAATTCCACTAAAACAGTGATGGGCAAATGTGTGGAACCAAGCAAATATCTCTGGAATTATTAGAGATATCAAAATGAAATTTGGAAGGTGGATACTGCAGTAGATTGCCTATTTGTTTCCAAATTTTTTTACAATTTTGAACTTCCTGTTTTACCGGAAGTAATGTCGATTTTAAAATTTGCAATGAAACACCCTGTATAGGATACAAAAATATCGGGTTTGATATTGTCTACTTCAATACCTACTGAGATATTAACAGAAAAGTAATTAAGGAAAGGAAAAATTCGATGGTAGCTAAACTCGGTTCAGATTTGATTTACGCCCGATATAAACAAATCGCTCGGTAAGGATTTGTAGTTCTATTGGCCAATCGGTGGCATTATACCGTCACAGCCAACAGCACTGCTTGTTTCATAGTCGAATACACGTGAGTTAGTTTAAATCAGGCGCAAATTAAATCTGAATCAGTTTTAGTAGTCCATGAAATTCATTGCAGAAGTGACAGTAGTTGTCAAAATAAGTTATTAGTTTTTTTTATTTAAATGTAAAAAGATTGTATTGTTTTAATTTGATCGTAAAATGGCCGAATTAAGTGAAAGAGAAAGAATAGAAATATTAATGATGATTGGGTATTTCAGACGAAGCTATATTTTGTTTAAATGGTACGGTTAACCGACATAACTGCCGCGACTGGTCGCAAAGTTATCCTAATTGGGTACAAGAGGCTCATACACAACATCCCAAAAATTGAACGTTGGGCCGGCATTTATAATAACAGAATCGTGGGACCCTTCTTCCTACAAGAAACTTTAAACGGAGATAGGTATTTACAGCTCTTGGAGACACAAGTTATCCCGGCATTGGAGGTAAATGGACAATTACCAAATAATTCTGGTTTCAGCAGAATGGAGCACTACCCCATTACGCTCGCATTGTTCGAGATCATTTAGATAGGACATTTCATCACAGATGGATCGGAAGGAGGGGTACTTATGAATGACCTGCACGAAGTCCCGACCTTAATCCACTAGACTATTTTCCGTAGGGTTTCTTAAAGTCTAAGGTTTATGTTGATAGACCAAATAATTTGCAAGAATTAGTTGCAAGAATAATTCAAGACATCCAGAGAATTACACCAGAAATAATAGCTAATGTTACTAGAGAATTTAAAAACTGATTTGCTTATTGTCAAGAAGTAAACGGTGTTCAGTTTGAACATCTAATATATTAAGTTTAGTTAAGTTTCAATGTTTTGAGAATCACTTTGATTTAGTTAATAATTATGATTATGTATTTCTTTAATGGGTATTAGAATTTTCCTTTCCTTAATTACTTTTCTGTTAATATCTCGGTAGGTATTGAAGTAAACAATATCAAACCCAATATTTTTGTATTTGCAATAAAATGTTTCATCAGAAACTAAAATACTATACAGGATATTTCAATGCAAATTTTAAAATCGACATTACTTCCGGTAAAACAGGAAGTTCAAATTGTAAAAAAAATTTGAAACAAATAGGCCATCTACTGCAGTATCCACCTTCCAAATTTCATTTTGATATCTCTAATAATTCCAGAGATATTTGCTTGGTTCCACACATTTGCTTATCACTGTATATGATTTATTTTCTTTATTGTTAATTTTCTTAAAAATACCTATGGTTTTTCTTGTAAATGTTTTGCATATCATTCTAAATATTATATTTAAAAATACTTTCAATATATCTCATTATACTATCAATTAACTCAACTATCCATTCTGAGTTTTTACCATGTTATGGTCCATTATTTCGAATTGACATGACGAAATGTGATGAATAAAATAAAACATTTTTTAAAATATTTATTGTTAACCGACTTCCAAGTAATTTTAAAAAGTTGAAAATAATTAAAAACACTAATAACACTAATCAGTAAATAGCACATTCACTGTTGTTAGGTACCTACACAAAAAGTATCATCACGTGACCGATAGTTATAAATAAAAGAGCAGAGCAGATCCATACTCACTTCAATTACCTATAACTCTTGGGGAGGGCAAATTGAGACCCCGAGTTCCATCTAGACTCTGAAAGTCTTTTTCTTTTTGTCTCTCACACACACACACACACGGGTACGGGTAGCGGGTAAGCACTCCCTGTGATCCCGGCAGGGATAGGCTTGCTTCAGGGATGCGACCTTGCCCACGCGAGCCCTGATTTCTCCTAAATTCTTACCTCATAAGGAAACTAGGTCACCAACCTCTATCCTACCTATTTTGACCATCTCCTTACCTTATCCTACCAATTAAGAGCCCAAGCTACGACGTTTGATACCGTGTCAAGAGCTAAGTGGCACCAGGGACATATGGTGTCGCAAACGGTTCCCCTGGAGTACCAGGTCGCACTCCAGATGTATGAAGGCCCTACCCCAGTAATCGGGGCTCTACTGGGGTGGACTGCTATTTCCCTAGATACTCGCGGGAATCAATGAGTAATATAATCAAACCAAACACAAATACACAAGAAGACGAAAATAAGAGAAAGCTGGAGTTAGTAACACTTGGGGAGCAAATTGAAGACCTTCTCGATTTTGTCGGTCCTATAAATAATGTATATGGAGACATTAAAAGGAAGATAAACGCGATGCATATCACCTACAATAGACTGGTAAAACTGGAACTGCCTCACGCGGTATCAAAGCCAGAGGCACAAGCAGTTACCACGCAGGCGACACCAGAGCGTATACAACAAGTCGTGAATATTACACCTCACGCTGGAAAAAGACAGAAGGAAGGAAGTAAGAGGAAAGAAATCTCCCTATTAAATGGATCAAGCAACGATGGAAAAGTGAAAAGGCATAAAGGGCAGAAAAACAGCGAAGGCCCTGAAGAAACACTCCACCGCACTGAGATGGAGAAGCATGTAGAAGTAAACTATCAGTGGCAGAAAGTAGAACGCAAAAAAAACAGAAGAAACAACAGAAGCAGATAATGTTGCCCAATTCCCTCATCATACAAATGAAAAAGCAACTCAGTTACGCGGAAATACTGAGTAAAGTGAAAGATGATGACACACTGAAAGAAAAAGGACAAAATGTATCTAAGATACGTACGACGAGCTGGAGCTGGAGACATGATTCTAGTCCTGAAAAGACCAACGAGGCCATGGTAGCCCAGTTCTGACCAATGGGAAATGCACTAGGAAATGAGGCCATAATAAAAAGCCGTACAAAGCAGGCCACAATTAGCAAGGACCTGGAGAAACTACTTCAGAGGAATTGTTGGATGCGCAACAGAAAGCACTTGAAGACAACAATAAAGAGGGAATGGGTTAAGTCCATGCGTAACGTTTAGTACGCAAAAATGATAACAATGCCGGGAACAAGCATTAAAGATTGCTGCTGTGGGCAAATAAAAGTTGGATGGGTTTTTTGCGAATTAGACGTTATTAGCCCAACCAAGTGTTTCAAATGCTGGCAGTAGGCCACTTGGCTAAAACAGTTGATGATCAACCTGTTGTATGAAGTGTGGTAAAGAACGCCATAAAGTGGGATCCTGTACGCTGGATCCACATGCATATTGTGCACAGGAAAAGAGAAAGATATAGACACCAAACATGTAGCCGGGAGCAATAAATGTAGTACTTATAAGGAAGCATATCAGAGGCTGTCAAAACCGTCGATGAAGATATTAGCTTAATCTCAACCACTGCGAAACGGCACAAAACCTGCTTGTACAGACTGTGCGGGAAGAGAAAATAGACGTAGTGATAATTGCAGAAGTTTCGAAACCTTGATCATGAACTATGGGTAGCAGACGGAAAAGGTAAAGAGCTATTTGGTCTTGTTCTGGGTATCCTCTAGGAACTCACTAAATGCTTCGTAATGGCGAAAATTAATGGAATATACTTCTACAGCTGTTACATGCCACCTAGTTTGTCACAGGAGGAGTTTGAAAGTATCCTTGATCGATTAGTTGTCGATGCAATAGATCGAAAACTTTAATCATAGCAGGAGACTTCAATGCTTCGGCCACAAACTGGGGAAGTAAAAGGACGGACCGAAGAGGACAAACTCTTTTGGAGGCGTTCAGTCTTTTGAATCTGGTCTTATTAAATGACGGTAAGGAACCCACTTACATTAGAGGGGAATCGAGCTCCTTTATAGATTTAGCGTTCGCTAGCAAAACCATTAAAAAAGGTGACTCGCGCTGGGGTGTAACAGACATTTATACGCATAGCGATCATTGTGCCATTTTGTGGAACATCGGAAACAAGCAGACGTCCAAGAGAACTGCTTGCAGTAAATTTAAAGGCTGGAAAGCGGCAACATTTGACAAAGAGGTGTTCAGTCTGATAATAGATCATAACATGTTAAGAAGCAATTCGGCTGACAAAAAAGCAAATGAACTCATGGACAGGGTTGCAAAGGCATGCGATGCTACAATGCCACGAAGAACAGGAAGAACTCGACAGCTACCAGTATATTGGTGGAGTGAAGCGATTGCTGATCTGAGAAATAAGAGCAACCACGAGAGAAGACTAGCCCAACGCGCTAGAGGAAAGCCTACGTATGAAACGTTTACGTCTAAATACAGGGAAGACTTACTAAAGCCACCAAAACAGTAAACGACAATCCTGGAATGAGCTAATAGAGCAGGTTGATGCGAATCCTTGGGGCAGACCCTATAGAGTTGTAATGACAAGACTGAGAAGTTACCCAAAACACCAACCCACTTCTCGAGAACAGCTTAGGAGAATAGTTGGTGCATTGTTTCCACAGCAAGAAGCCTGTTACTATCAGGTAGACGTGGAAACTAACGAAGAAATACCACCTATTTCAAACAAGGAGCTTCTTGGGGCCTGGGGAATAAAACAGCACCAGGAATCGATGGCATTCCCAACATTGCACTTAAAGAGGCAATCATAACAGCACCAGAGCCATTTCTTGACCTGCATAACACATGCATCACAGAAGGAATATTTCCTGAGCGATGGAAAAAACAAAGGCTAGAACTCCTACCCAAGAACAACAAACCACACCAATGATCCATCATCCTACCGACCCTTATGCATGCTAGACACTGCAGGAAAAATACTTGAACGGATAGTACATGACAGAATCGAAGCTACAATCGGGAAATTGCTTGCAGATAATCAATATGGCTTCAGAAAGTCCAAGTCAACGTTAGATGCCATTGAGCATGTTGTTACCACAGCGAGGAAGGCATTGGAAGAGAGGATCCAAGAAATATTGCCTGTTTGTTGCTCTCGATATTAAAAATGCATTCAATACTGCCAAATGGGATGCAATTTGTTGAGCGATAAACAGATTCCAGATACAACCATATCTAAAAAGAATTATTAACTACCTTAATAACAGAATCCTAATATATGATACCGAGGATGGCATCTAAGAGTATAAAGTAACGGAGGAGTATCTCAGGGTTCCGTGATTGGGCCACTACTGTGCAATATGATGTATGATGGAATGCTTAAACTACCATTGCCACCAGAAGTAGAGCTTACTGCATTTGCGGATGATGTTATCGTAGCCATTACCGCAAAACATCACGAATAGTTGCAAAATAAATTTGAAATAACATACAAATGACTAAAACATTGGATGGATTCTGTTGGCTTAGCTCTGGCAGAACACAAAACTGAGGCATTGTTGGTCACAACTCGTAAAAAAGTAGAGACAATATCGCTTACGTTGGGAGAGCATTGCATCGTTTCTGGACCGTGCCTTAAGTATTTAGGTATGATATTAGATGCCAGGCTAAACTTAAACAACAGGTGGAGTTCATTACAACAAAAGCAGGGAGGACTGCAGCCACATTGAACCGACTTATGCCTAATATAGGTGGTCCATGTCAGGCAAGAAGGAAGCTATTGGCATCAGTAATAACATCTGTACTGACATACACGATATCCATCTGGGGAAAAAAAGCCGAAGAGAAGTGACAGGTATATACCGCATGGCTGCATTAAGAGTCTCCTGTTCTTTCCGAACAGTATCTGACGACGCTATGTGTGTCGTTTCAGGTATGATACTACAATTTATATTGGCAGAAGAAAGGAAGAAACTCTACCAACATCGGAGTAAGACACATGAAGTAAGAAAAAAGTATCAAAAACAGGTAAGGCAGGAGAGCTTGAAGCTATGGCAGATACAGAGGGACGCCTCTACCAAAGGCAGGTGGACCCATCGTCTTATCCCACAGATAGAAGTTTGGCTGAATCGGAAACATGGAGACGTAAATTTTTACCTTATGCAAATGTTGTCAGGCCATTTTCAGGGCATACTTACCTTATCGGGCATGAGGATAATGTAAGGTGCCCTGCTGGATGTTGTCACCGGAATAAGCAGAACACGCCCTTTTCAAATGCCCACGCTTTAGTGATGCACGGAGGGAGCCTGAGGAAACCCTTGAAGGAGCATTGCTACCGGGATGTTACAGACCATCAGGGCAAATTGTTGGAATGCCGTTTGCATATTGCTATAGTAGTAATGAAACGATCGAATCCAAGAACAGGAGAGGAGGCAAGCAATTGTAAATATGTAAATAAATCGGGTATTGATAAGAATAGATAAGAGGAAAAGCATAGACCGAGGATAATGCAGGTGCCCCAGTGGTTAGGGTTTTAGTGGGTACAAAAGACTCACACAAGAGATCATGTCTTATGGTGCGTAATGCATTTCCCCCCTCTTAAAAACACACACACACACACGCACATATATATATAATATATATATATATATATTATATATATAATACAGTGGTTTAAACGGTTTGAGTGCAAAGATTTGAGGATCAATACTTCAGGTCAAACCAAATCAAAAAGCTTTATACGGTTTCAGAAATACTATAGTTTTTTGCAAAAAAAAATGAAAAAGTTAGTTAAGTTTCTGTACTTATTACAGTGATAATGATTATTTCCGGCTTCAAAAGATTTAAAGCTAAATATGTAAAATCAAGAGCGTATACACCTTAATACTGTATTAACAAAGAAATTATTATTTTAAACTCTAAATATTCTATTATAATTTGCCCTACGTTTTTCTCCGTGATTGTGCAACATACATATATAGTACTAGCTGGCCGCTACCATGAATGCTTTTTTGCTGCCCGGTTCTTTTAAGAAGCGAAAGTGATTTTTGCGCTCTTCGAATCGTAAGTTATTTGATTTTCATTTTAAAATATAAAGAAAAATAATAAAAACTGTTGTGAATTGTGGTTTCAAGTATTATTTGGACAAACAGGACATTATACATTAGGTAAAGACCTGACATACTATTAATTTGTGGGGAAAGCAAATGTAATAACAAGCATTTTGATTGTAAATATGTAAATAAATCGGGTATTGATAGGTTTTTATTTGAATAGTAATATATTTCTTAGTAAACAATTATTTCTCGGAAAAGCACATAAAAGAACTACATATAAGAAATGTTTTGTTTTTATATACTTTGACCATTATTTTTGAATCATAATGTAATAACTTTGTATCCTCCTTCTTCCTTGATGCATAAAATAATCGCCAAATAAAATATTCATTTCAATACATATATATTAAAAGTATATTTTTGAAAATAATATTTCATAAAATTTTTGTACCTAAATAAATCTACCGCACTCGAAACAGAAATTATTTAATACAAAAAAATCAAGTGTTTATTTCGTTGTGGACTCATTCCTTTATTATCACGGCACAAGCAAATCTGAGTCGCAGCGCGACGTTGCCACATTGACAATAATTTACTTAACATGTATTTCAAATTTTCTTGCTTATTAAGGCCTTTAGACCATAGTGTTATAAGAGTTTTTTGTTTTGTTTGGTGGGTACTATCTGCACCTAAAATATATGTTAGTCAAACTATTTACACCCTGTATATATATATTTTGTTTTAGTTTTCGCGGGCACTAATGTTTTAGGTGGTTTCCGGGAATTCATCCGCGTAGTTGATAAGATCTCTCGGGACGATGGTAAAATGACACGTTTCGGCAGAGTCACATCTACCCTCTTCAGGTCGGTTCGCATAATTCTAATTGCCTTCTGCTTACTCGAGTAACTAGAAGCGAAAGCAGAAGGCTACGAGAATTATGCGAACCGACCTGAAGAGGGCAGGTGTGACTCTGCAGAAACGTCGTCATTTTACCATCGATCCCGGCAGGGATAAGTTATCAACTACGCGGATGAATTCCCGGAAACCACCTAAAACATATATATATATATATATATATATATATATGATTTTCTCTGTTGTATCCGGTGTACATCCGTTTCTCGGCTTGTGTCCTGAAAAGAACATTTTACCTGACGTTTCACCAAAATCTCATTTGGCATTTTCAAAAGTTGAAATCTGAAAAAATTCTGTTTTATTCATCAGTCAAAAACTACAATTAACACATAAAGTCCAATTATAATATTAAGTTAATATGTAATAAAAACTTACGTTAGTTCAGATTGAATTTAGAATTAACTGTACAGCACAAATTGAACATTGGAAAGGTTATCCAGTAAAAGATAATATTTTTTGACAATGTCAAATTGAAATTTACAGAGAAGTTGATTACTATAGAAATTATTGAATAAGAAAGCTGCAAATTGTTGGACAAAAAAATGTTTAATACCAAGTTAGTGAAAATGAATTAACCAAGATTAGAATTAGAGTGATTAGATTTTGAAATTTTGTTATTGATTTCAAGCAAATTTGCAATATATAACGTTAAGGTTTAACAGATCAGTTCTTTTATTTATATTATCATTAAAGTTATTAATATATACCATCTCCAAAAAATTTCTTTTAAATGAATTTCTCTCTATTGCAAGGATGTTGTCAAAGTTTGCTGTATGGCAATTATCAATACAATGACTAGTTAAAGCCGAAGAATCTTTGCTCAATCTTATATCGCTTTTGTGAGAAGTTATTCGATCTTTAAGTCTGCTTGAAGTTTGTCCAATATAAGTGGCTGGACAATTGTTACAATCAATTTTATATATTACATTCGATTGGAGAAATTTGGGGATGTTATCTTTAACTTTACTGAACAAATCATTAACTGTTTTAAGAGACTTGTGAGAAAATTTAATATTAGGTTGATTATTGAAAATCTTCAAGATCTTGGGGGTGATCTCTTTAAGGTAAGGAAGGGGCACATATACGTAATTGGAATTCTGTAAATTTGTATCACTGCTTAAATTAGAAATGTTATTTAATAAGGGATTAATTGGTATCTGATTTATATGTGGCTAGAATTTGTGGATTATTGTATAATAATTTATTTAACAATTTGGGAGGATAAGAATTATCTAAAAATAGCTGAAACAAAATTTTTAAGTTTTTATCAATAAAAGTTGGATGACAAATTTTTAAAATTCTACTTTTCATTTCATTAACATGATTAATTTTCATTTTGAACGGATGGTTACAGTAGAAATTCATATACCTCCCGGAGCTTCTTGGTTTTCTGTGCCAGTCCAACTTGAGGGTGTTATCGTCTCTAAAAACTCTTGTATCAAGGAAAGGTACGCTACAATTATGGTCTTCTTTTTCAATGGTGAATTTAAGAAAGCGATTATATTCATTAAAAATGCGTAAAAGTTCTAAATTACTACCAAAAGGGATTCCACAAATAATATCGTCTACATATTTCTTTAAAAACTTGACTTCAAATTCAAGTCTAGAAACACAATCGTCAATAAGATCATCCATTTACGTATTGTGATAAAATGGGAGACAACTTAGAGCCCATTGGACAGCCGAAAATTTGTTTATAAAAATTGCCATTAAAAGAGAAAACTGTAGTGGTAAAAACAAATTTAATAAGTTCAATAAAGTTATTATAATTTATATTACAGTGTATCGAAATAAGAGTTCCGGTGTTTATTCATGGAAGATATAACTAAATCCAAAGGAATGTTAGAAAAAAGCGATTGAACATCGAGACTAACTAGAACATAATTATGTGGTAAAACAAAGTTATTGAATTTACTAGCAAATGCAAAAGAATCTTCGAACTGATTTTCTTTGTTATATGACTTGTTAGGATTTCAACAAGTAATCCAGCTATGCCTAAGTTAGGAGCATCTATTGAGGAGACAATAGGGTGTAGCGATAGTGTATGTAGGTTTGTGAATCTTAGGTAATCCACAAAATATTGCACAATTGGAGTTATAAATAGGATAATGTTTAGCCATATTGTTATCAATCTGACCACTATTTTTTAAGTTTGAAATAAGTTTTAAAGCTTTTGTTGTGTAGTAGATGTCGGATCTTTATTAATTAACTGATAGTAATTACGATCACTTAATAAATCATTAGCGAATGTAAAATATGAAGATTTTTCTATGGCTGTGGTTACATTGCCTTTGTCTGAAGACACAATTAATATATCAGGGTTATTTTTTAAAAAAACGTCTGGTTAACTCAAAAGATGTATTGATATGATTAAAGCTATTATTATTATTATTAACAAAATTGATAAGGATATTAGTTACTTTAGAAGAATAAATATTTTGCAGCCTGTTTTCTTATAGTTGTTGAATTGCAAATTCAATGTCGGCTAGATATCGTTTTATAGAAAAATCTGAAGAGCTAAGAGTTAAACAAAATTTTAATGATAACTCTACAACTTCAAGGAGTGGTGATAACATTCTTAAACCAACTATCATGAACTTTAATGTGATGAGTTTTTAAATTACTTAATTTACTAAGTTTTCTGCTATTGATGTCTTTAATATTATGAAATGTTTTATTAAAATTTATTTGAAGCATTTTTTGATATTCATTAAAAATATCTAAAGGCAACGACTCACGTGCAAATTGTTGTAAATCAATAACAGTGTTTTCAAATTTGGTAATGCTTCTGATGACTAGGCTGCTGCTATCTCGGCAAAATCCCCGGATGGATACTGTCCTGGGGGCTGGTGGACGGTTAGTCAGTATTCGCCCCCTTATGCTGACTGATTGGAGTTTCCCTGGTTGGTAAGGTCGGTTTGTTGGCTACCCCTGGTTGGTGATCGTTCCGGTAGCCTTACTCTGCAGTTACGTTGGAAGTGTCCTGTCCGTCCGCAGCGGTAACATGCCCCTCTGGTGCCAGTTCTTTGCGACCGTTCTAATATTTTGTTCAGACCAGCCAGCCTCTTGAAATGGTGACTCTGACTCTTCCTGGTTGAAGAAAACTGCTCGGACCCTCGGCTTGGACATGTTCATGACGGCCTCTACTTCCAAAGCCCGAAGTAGAGCTTCATTACTCTTCTTGACGCCACTCAGTCTTAAATTTCTTTGTACTTCCACAACTGTGATGCCGTTTATGAAACTCTGGTGGCCAACTGGTCTTTCGTTTCCTCTGGCAGGTCTGGGTTACAATGTACTAACCGTCCAATCTCTGCTTCGAATTCTTGGAGGCTTTCACCGGATTTTTGCGTCTTTCCACTCAGTTGGACTTGGTATACCTGACTCAAGGATTGATTGTCGTATCGCTTATCCAGGATGATCTTGTCGAAATTGCCTTGTTCCTCGACTGGAATGCTTTGGAGGAGTTCTAGGGCCGGACCTCTTACCGAAATTACCAGAGAAGTAGATTTTTCTTGATTATCCCATCCATTAGCTGTAGCCACGGCCTCAAATTGCCGTTTATACATGGGCCAAGATGAACTGCCGTCGAATGTGGGTGGTTTACTAAAGGAACCTTTGTTACTCACGGTGTTCTGGTATTTTCCTCGCTGTA
The DNA here is from genome assembly GCA_034190945.1 of Octodonta nipae. Taxonomy (NCBI): domain Eukaryota; kingdom Metazoa; phylum Arthropoda; class Insecta; order Coleoptera; family Chrysomelidae; genus Octodonta; species Octodonta nipae. The sequence goes on along the minus strand of CM067217.1, from coordinate 85,253,319 downwards.
AGTCCTGTTGCATTTTTTTGATTTCTGTTTCTACCTTGTTTTGGATGTCACTGATTTTATCTTGTACTTCACTTACTTCACTTTGTACCGTGTTTTTAATGGAACTGATTTCAAACTTCACCTGGCTCTGGATGGAATCGATGTCATCTACTTTGATTTCAAGAGTCTCCACATTACTTTTTAGGATTTTTATGTCGTCGTTTATTTCTTTTATGTCAGATTCAACTATTTGCATTCTTTCATTAACTGTTTGATTAACCTGTGATACTGTGATATTTGCATTAATTGTTCAAATTGTAGTTGTCTTTTTTCTTCCGTTTTGCCTTGTTTTTCTTCAAATTTCGAGAACAATCCTTCCAAAAATTTTGTTGTTTTTCTTCCATCGTGGAAACAAGATTTGTTGTTTTTTCATCAAAAGATTTCACTAACCTTTGTTGAATTTCTTGTTGATGTTGTTTCTCCTTCTTGTCTCGTTTTTCCAGAATCTGAGTTATTTTTTCATCCAGTCCCTCGGTAACCTGTTTGATAATTTTTTTGGTAGTTTCGTCGGTTTTTTGCATACTACGGGTTTCCTTAAATCAAATTACGATTTTAACTGCACTTAATCCTTTACTCCTGACACCAAATTTTGTTATATAGTCCGTGGGTTCAATTTAAAATTATAAAACTAATATTCACTTTCACTTTTCTACATCAAATTATACAGAACAGCTGATTCACAATAACATTATGATATACGCTCGTCGTCCTGTCTAACTAACTTCGAAACGGGTCGGCTTTGGTAAATTTCGTAACAATATCAACTATTTTTGTCTCTTGATAATTGCTCCAAGCAGATAGTCGAAAACGTCGAGTATTTAAGAAATTCAGAACCTATAACATCATTCCAAACACCTACAAACTGAAACTTCACACCTCTTCACTTTCGAGTATTCTTAACAAAGCAAGTTTCGCCCTGGTACAAAATTCTATCCATCAATCACATACCAACTTGACCAACCCAAAACAAAATGTGTATCATTGTTATTCATCATTACATACTTTCAGCCCTCATCCAATTCTGTGGGTCAATTTTGATGGCATTTCGAGCGATAAAGTTGAACACTTGGCACAAAAGAAAACAGTGACTCAAAAATAAACCAGCACGACTAACATAACAAAAACCCGCTGTCCCTCACTCCCTCAGACGACTGTCCACAACTTTTTCTGACTTCCCCTTATATTCTACCAGCTTTCACGTCTTATCAAAAGGTTTCAATTTCGAAGTGACCCCAAAAACTATTCCAACTGAAAGAATCATTTCTCAAGTTGAGCTAACTTTGGTTGAACTAACAGATATTGAGGCCGAAGATACTCGTCAAGACCTTGCTAGAGTACTCATCACATCAAAGCCACCAAAATCAAACATAACTTCTAACGAAAGACATGCATTAAACAATTACGTGACAACGATGACATAACTATTCTTCCTGCCGACAAAGGTATCCCGATTGTTCTTCTCAACACTAAGGATTATGTTCACAAGATGAATTCTCTACTCCACACTCCAGACTACGAAATAATTAACAATAATTAACACTACTTACTTAGAGAAAAAGACCAACAGAACATCAAAAAGATCATCATTTCTTGTGAAAAGTCTACTACCCATTAGCATTAGGCCCATTGTCAGTTTGGTACAATCCCCGATCCAAGAATTAGCCCGGTATTTAGTCAAAACCTTTCAACCTCTAGCCAAGCAAGCATCCTCGTACGTAAATAACTCTTCTTCCTTCCTAGATAATAATATCCTAGTTAGCTTCGATGTTGTATCTCAATGTCACTTACGGAACATGAATCAATCGGGCAATAAAATCAATTTCGATTGTTGCAAACAGATCGCACAAACAATTCATTACAAAACAAGACTAATACGAGAAAACCTAACGGACCTAGCTGTAAAACCGGATTATTAAATTAAAAGTTTTTACTGCATGGAAAAGTATTAAAAAGAAGTTCTTTTATAGTACGTTCTTAAACCATCCTGTTTCACTGTCGCACCCTGTAATAACACACAATACAAGAAAAACATTAAATGTAAACATTCATTTATTTTACATAATTTTTTGCTGATATTTACAGCAAGTTTGTTTATCTATTCTGACCTTTATTCGATCATTTGAAGCATTGTAGATTTTTCTCTCTAGTTATCACTTTACTGATTTGTTGAAAATTTAAAACATAATTATGGTATACACATTGCAAGGACGTGTTGATCTGGTAAGTCTTTATCACCAAAATCAAAATTGTGTTCGATCTGTGCAAGGGGTTTCAACCAAAACTCAGTAATGAATAAAAAAAGAGATTCCATTGAAATTGTAAATGATGAAGGAGTAGCTGGGGCGACATTGGGCCATGTCCAACTTATACCAAACACGCAGTCTGTTCAGGAAATCTCTGCAGCTTCCGGTAGGATGATCGAATACAGTATTCGAGTAACTAGAAGCGAAAGTAGAAGGCTACGAGAATTATGCGAACCGATCTGAAGAGGGCAGATGTGACTCTGCCGAAACGTCGGCATTTTACCATCGATCCCGGCAGGGATCAGTTATCAACTACGCGGATGAATTCCCGGAACCATCTAATACATATATATATATATATATATATATATATATATATATATATATATATAAACTTCAGTTAAAGCAGCCTGGTAAACTACAGGTTTTAGGAAACTGTTTTATTATGAAACTTTCGGATATACTTTTATCCATCTAATTATATATATATTATATAATATATATATAGATATATACATTTAATTTATAAAGCTTTTTATTTATTTTCACCATGAAAATCCTTCCTCTCATACAGTTAACAACCTTTATATGTTCATACTCCATAAGTACTAATAAATTGTAAATAAATTCAGAAACAATAATTATCCAATTCTCATTTTTTTAACAAACATACTGAAGCAAATTGTATTAACTCAATACTGCAAATATATATACCAATTTTTTATTTATTTCATTATGCAATACATAATTATAAACCAATATTTCAAATATTGCGAGTAAACTTGACAACACCTAGTTTCATTATACTCTGTACTAACTCACATACCACTTTCCTTCCCCATACCCCCGGTAAACAACTTGCACCATGTGGATGATATAAACAAAGCACAAGGGTGTCGAATCAGCTGTGCTACCATTTACGAGTGGGGGAACGCATGCGTCACAATTTTTAATGCGAGTATAAGCAAATTAAATGTTGCCAAGTTAACATCTTGTAACAAGCTTGTATTTGCCAGGAATAGGGAGATCTATTTATAAAAAGATAATTATTTATGAGTATTTGATAGCTCCCTATATTGTAAATTCTCGAGTTAGTAAGGAAAATGAATTATTACTGGAATAATAAACCTAATAATTTCGGATTACAGTTATAATTGCTTACTGTAAAGTGTTACCCCATATAGTACCACATATTAAAAAAAATGTAATAATAAACTGAATTATATTTTTAACATGGGTGAATCAAATATAATTCACACATGTCCCTTTTTCATAACTTAATCAAGCCTTGTTTTGTCCCAAAATAATATACTTCCAGATCGATTAAAGAGAGTATGAAAATATTAATTCATAAAATTTTGATAAATTACTATTCGGGATTGTTTTAAATAACATTACTTCATATTTTAAATCATTGTATAGCATCATTACTTTATGATTTTTTTTCAAACGCAATGCTGTAAATAGTTCCAAGCACAAAAATAAAAAAGAGTTGCTAAGCAAGAACTTGAAGACCTTTTACCAGAATACGGGTTTGCTATTTAAAAATGATTTTATTTTTTCTTCTGGAAATCTAGTTCAAACTAACAACAAAGTATAGATTTTGCAAAATATCTTATGATATTAACTTTTCGAGATATATTTTTTTGAAACTCCTGGATTTCGGAATTCATTTTGCGATAAAATATTAAAATATTTTATGTAAAATACATTTCAGAACGCCCTTTAGAACGCATAGAAAACGCAACAGAAGAACATCGTGCAAAATAAAGCAACCACCACCTCCGATCACAAAAGCAGAGAACTAGAAAGTAAGATGAAAGTTCTCCAATGGGAAGACGAGAAATTGCAAAGCCTATGATATCAAGTAACGTATAATACGAAAGCAACAGTTTTCCAGAAAGAGAGTATTAATGCTCTCATGAGTACGAAATATTTGTGAAGGTTTTTGGATTTCTCATCTTAAAAAACGACAGCTCTTTCACGTTTCAATCAGATAGCGCTCATCATCTTTAAAAAATACATGTTGTCACTATGTGAGCAAAACTGAATCGTACCTGTTGCACGTCCTTGGCTTTATGTGGTCCATTCGGAGGGGTAAACTGTTTCTATTCCTCAGTTCGTTTCGGCAAGTAACTCCACCCACCTGGAGAGTTGCATTAGATGGACACCATATTTTATACAAAAGTCCAGCAGCACACAAAATATCCACGACAACGAACAATACCCCAATGATGAGTGGAACCGTTCACCGCCTAAACGACCTCAAAAACGTTCTAACTAATTATCGTCGAATTAGAATTGGACGACCACTATTTCGATTAACTGGACAACCATTGTGGTAGAGCCTATTCATCAATAAATAATTATAGTTTAAGAAACTGAATAAAAAATAGGCTTAGCAAATCGAAGTAAAACTATAAATATATAAAATATTTGTGGATGTGTCGGTATCACTAAAAAATATATTTATTTACATTCGCCCTGTACTACAAGTACATACAATTACATTTAGATATGACAATTAGAAACAGGTCAAAAATTGACTCCCAAATTTCCGGTACATAGACACCCAGCAGCCGTATTCTGTAAGTCGTTAACGTTACAAAATAATGATAGCACGTTAAATTATTGAATATTTTGTGACTCCGAATCGATTTTTGGATTATAATGACATATGGTTAGTTCGAAGAGACTAGTTGACAACGATTTGAAAACATTTTAGCGAATCAGCTATCTCTACAATTGGCTGTGCCAACAATCGATTGGAGGAGAATTTTTCTAACTGTTAGAATTACGGACAACTGGTCTGTACGAACAAACCTATTACGCTTCGTTTCGGTTCGATTATAACGAGTTACAGAATACGGGTGCAGGTAACTACAGGGGAAGCCTACCCTATACGAAGTTTTTCGTATAGGGGCAGAAAGTTGATGTGGCGCCCAACTTCTGCATCCTGTGACATAAATTATATAGGAATTTGGAGCCTCCTGAAAATCTGAAAATGCCACCCGGCCACAAGTACAAGTACCTCGGTTTGTCTCCCGCACTCCCGTCGGAACCGGTCCTCGGTGAAGCCAGTATAAGCCCCATAAAAAGGGTGCCATTAAAATTGATTCACAACCAGTGAAGATTAGGGGTAAGATAGATAATATATTATTGATGTTGAACAACTATAATAAAAATTCAGAACGTGAAGTATTTTAAAAGGAACTCGTAATTTTTAATTCCATTTATAGCTAATGTTATCTGCTCAGAACATTTAGAAAAGACGAAAAGGTAGTTAGCCTTCGATTTTTTAACCGACTTCCGAAAAGAAGGAGGCTATCAATTCGTCGGCATCTTTTTTTATGTATGCTCAGTGATTATTCAAAAACGGCTTGGCAATTTTGATTATTTAAACGGCATTGTATTAAGGAATGTTACACAAATGTACCATATAATTTTCTATAACGTAAGATTTACGGTTTTGCAGAGAATCACAAAAGACAGTAATTAAGGGGCTACAGTTCGATGAATTTCAATGAATCTACGCTGTTTTCTCTAAAACAGTTTGACTAGTGTACAAAGAGGTGTTCCATCTTGATCCCGTATAATTTTCTATGTTTACTATAGTTATACCGAGTGGATCAAGAAACGTTAAAAAAATGTGAAATAAGCATATGCAGTAAGGATATTTGAGTTATAGGGCGGAGGGTTCAAAAAATGTTAGAAGCAGTTGCATATACATGATGGTGGAGTGGTTTAATACTTATACAGGGCGGTTGCAACAACGTGTGGAGTTGAATTATAGTTGTACAGGGTGGTTCAGAAAATGTTAGACAAGTAATTTATATTGGGTGAACAGTGCACACAAACATATACAGGGGGTTGCAATATAGGGTGCATTAGAGTGATCCGAATGATAAAACGAATAAAGAAGTTAAGAAACAGGTGGAAAATATAGAAACAATAGAGAGAGAGGGGGGCGAGAAAGAGAGAGATATATAAGAATACGCTAAAATAATCAATAGAATTGTATCTTAAATCAGATAGAAAAATAATATATGTCAGAAAATAGTGATTGATTGAAAACGGTTTCTAAACGGTTTTTATTTTAAGCCAGTTGAATTCGGTTCCTTTTTAAATATAAATTATTTTATGCATAATCACGTTCGTAAGATGCCTATTATAAGAATCACGATGTCGCCCACGTTCAACAATATTTGTTTAAAGAAATAATCTTAAACAAATTGCTTTTTGCACAGAAAATTTTTGATTTAGAATCTTTGGCTCATATGGTCTAAAGTTGATCGTTTTCGACTTATATAAATTGATTAAGGACTGAAAATAGCAAAAACAGGTATTCCCAAAGTCGATAAGTAATATTATATAATTTTGTGCTATCGAAGTTCTAGAATAAGTTTTAAGGCTCTCATGACCCTCTCCTCACAAATGGTACATTCCAAATGGACAAATCTCTTCAAATACAAAATTACCAGAATTAAATCAAAAATAGGTATTCAAACTAAGACACCGCATTTAGCCTGCTTAACAAAATTCTGATGAATAGATAGAAATTATGTAGATTATAGGTATTGTTTTCAGGGGCATACTCTGCCCCCTGCTACCCATTATTGTTTTTTAATTGTTGGTTATCCTCCCTACAACTATACTGTCATAATATGTCATTGATGCAAATATACATATACTGTTACATATTACAAAGATGATTAAACAAAAAAATCGAATAGGAATATTTTTCCGAACGATGGCGACGTTTTCGGCTTGTCTAATTGCGTTTTCACAGAGGTGTTATTTAGGTGCGCAATTATTTTTACATATTAATATATAAAACTTTACAAATATCTACGTTTGTAATTTAACATTTGTATTAAGTAGTATTATACCACCATTATCAGTCAAGGAAGAATTTAATTTTGATAGCGGCAACGTTGCCTTAATTTGGTTATTAGTTCAAGAAGCGCACCCACCGTGAGACCAAGGAAGTAGTCACGTCTGACGACGGCGGTAGTAGTCAGTGAGAAGTGAGAGTGTGTAGTTGATGGCGCACAATCCGAGGCGGTTGTGTTGTTCGCGTGCCGCCGGCGTAGTGCCCCCATCGATCGGGGTTCCATTTCTTAAAGATCCGGGGCCAAAGTCACCAGACACACTATTAGATATTACGGCTCGTATCGTTGCTGAAAACATCCCCTTTCAAAGGATCGAAGAGCGCTACGATCGCATCCCAGAACCTGTTCAAAGAAGAATAATTTATTGGTCCTTTCCTCGGAATGAAAGAGATATTTGTATGTACTCGTCCTTGTCGCGTGTGGTAGCCCCCGTTAATGCTTCTACTATAAGTAGTGCTCATGGTGATTCACAGAATTTATCTTTTTGTAAAGGATTAAAGTTGTTAGAAACTGGTTGTGTGGATAATGTATTACAAGTCGGTAAGTTTTGGCATTATTCCGATAAGTTATTAAATTTTATAACCCAGCCCCATAATGTAATAATTTTGATGATATAGTTCAGTCATTGTTTTCTTTCATTTAAATTTCAATGAGTATTGCACTATATGAAGTATCAAAATCGTTTGATACATTATTAATATGGGACTAATAGATACCTGTAGTCTCAGAAAATATTATTGTTGAAGTTTATTTTGTCTATTTAAACATTACTTACATTTAAAATAACAGTATCATACTAATCTTCGGAAAATTTGTGGGTATTAGTATTTGTTTTGTAACATTCCATCGGCAGATGAATCACGTAAATGTTAAAATTCCACAACCTAGTAAATATGTGTGTATTTAAATATTATTTCTTTTCTAGTTAGTTTATTACTGAAAAACTCCGATCATTTTCAGTTGTATTCCCTAAACTCTTCTGGAGAAGGTGTAGTCAGCCTTTAAGGTATTCCAAATGAATAATAGGTCTAAAGAAGTAGATTATATTTAAGTAATGAAGTAAGTCATTTGCAAAACAGATACGTAATAGAAAAAATTCTTTGAATGGGCAAATTTTACATTCTAATTAGGTTCAATTAATGAAATAAAACAAAACAATTTCTATTTGATCGTTGTTTATTTAGCCAGCTGGCTTTATTCATAATAAAGAAACAACAGAAATAATAAAATAAGAATGTTTATTTTATTTACCGTGTAGGTATACAGAAGAGAACAAAAAATAAAACATTAACAGGTATATAACCACAGGAGTGCATAGAATATTTTAAACAACAAAATATATAAGATATGGGTATACTTGTTAGGTTATATCTAAATTTCAGTCAGGGGCGACTCCAGCCCAAACTGTCAGGAGAACACTAAAAAAATGAATTGTCTATATAAGTATATAGCAGCAGCAACCACTTGTATATCATCATCATGCTCAGCAATATTCAACCACTATATCATGGTGTAGCCTCTTACATATTCATTTTTCAGTTCATTCCATGTTTGTCTATTCTTAGCTTTTTGGGACCATGTTATGCCTGCAATCTTCCTAATGTCATAGCCCCTTCTTATTTATATTAGGGCGTTTCCTTGGTCTTTTAACACCCCTGGGATATCATTCAGTGATTTTTGTTGTCCATTTATTCTTCTTGTCGCCTTGCCAGATGTCCTGCCCACTGCCATTTCAGAGATTTTATTCTGTGGATTACATCTATTACCTGGGTCTTATTTCGTATCCACTCTATTTTTTTTGGTTTCTTGTTATTCGTAGCATGCATCTTTCTATAGACCTTTGCGTAACTTGGATTTTATGTGTAATTTCGGTTATCGGAATCCAAGATGCGCAACCGTATGTCAGCAGTGGTAGAACAGGTGAATCAAACACTTTCATCTTGAGGTGGACTGGCATTCCAGATTTGAAGATTCCTAATATCGTCCATGCAAGTTTGATCCGTCTGTTTATTTCTGGTAGTAGCGAATCCGTTGTGTGTATTAATTGACCCAGGCAAACATATTCTTCTAGTACTCCCAGGATTGTGTTATCTATTGTGACATCTTGAGTATCTTGATGTTCATGTTAAGGCCTATTTCGTTGCTTCTGCGTTAAGTTGTGTTATTTGTTCTTGTATTTCCTCAGATCATTGAGAAATTCTCCGTCTGCATTTAATCCTTTGTTATTCCAGTCTAACTTCCGAAAGATACTTTCTAGCGCCGCTGTGAATAGTTTTGGTGATATTGCGTTGCCTTGTCTGACTCCTCTGTTACTGAGAAATTCAGTGATGTAGGTGTAGACAAGCCGTCTACACCTTGTTCACTCAGCGCATTGATAATTTTGGATAGATGGTCTCGAACGCATTCTCGAAGTCAATAAAGACTAAGGCAAGTGGTATTTGATATTCCTTGATTTGACTGATAACTTCGCTGAGTATGTATGTGATTAATGGTGTTGAAGCCAATGCGGCTTGCTCTTGTGGTTGAGCGGAGTCTTTGTACTTTGTATTTTGTTGTGTATGATCTTAATGAATACCTTGTTCACTACCGCTAAAAGACTTAATGGTCTGTAGTTTCGAATGTTTTCTTTGCTACCGCTCTTATAGATTAATACTATGACGGCACTATTCCTTGTTCTGATATGTATCGTGTTCTTAGGGAATGTGTATAGATTTTTGCCAGGCGTTTCCAAGTTTCTTTACTAGCGTATTTTAGGAGTTTAGCCCTTATTCCATCGTTGTCAACAGTCATTCCATTTTTCATTTTCTTGATTGCTGACTCCACTTCTTCCACGAGTACTTCTGATATCCGGGGCCTTTGTATAGGTCTATATAGAATTTGGAGATGTGCTCCATTATTTTATTTCTTTCAGTTAAAGCGACTACTCGTTTCCCGATTATTAGTGCTCTCTTATAGTTCTTATAGCTTTTCCGATTCCAATTGCAGATTCTACCAGGTTTTCGTTGTATTTCCTGATATCCTCTGCACTCTTCTTTCTGTTTGTCTTGCACAATTCGGTATATTCTATATATTGGATATATGTTGTCCTTTTCAATTCTCTTCTTTTCTGTAGCAACGTCTTTGTTTCCGAGGTAAGTGTCTTGTAGTGGTCTCGTTCTTATGTTCCTCCGATTTGTATCGAGCAGGACAGTAGTGTATTCATTAGCTGTGTGTTATCTTTCGGTTCTTGTAGTTTTCCTTCTATTAATGCCTCATACTCTTTGGATTTTTCTTTTAGATTATTGTTATTTTTGTTGTTAGTTGGCGTTTTTCTGGCGAGCTTGAATCTTTCCAGTCTTGTCGAAAGGGCAATTCTTGCTCTGCCAAGCCTATGATCGCTTCCCGTTCTGAATTTGTTTAGTATGCTTATATCTTTAATGGTGTTAATCTTATTTGTTAGGACGAAGTCAATTTCGTTCTTGACTGAACCATTTGGGGCTTCGCAGGCCCATATTTTGTTGGAGTTTTTCTGGAAGAAGGAGTTTGATATGTACATGTTCTGGTAATGTGCGAACTATACTAATCTTTCTCTTCTTTCATTACGTTCATCAAATCCAAAGTTGCCCATTGATTCTTCTTGATTCTTTCTTTTTCCTACCTTGGAGGAAACGTAATTTGTTGTGTTTCGACATGTTTGAAAGTGTGAGGCGTACCTTACAATGCTGCTTCAATGCGGGTTGGTAAGGAGCAATGGATCTCTTTCTCGTGGATTTTGATAGTTCCCAAACACTACCGTACCCCCCGAGATATACTTATTTATATTTATAATCGGGAGCAAAAGATGCCAGATATTCATGTCAGATGTAGCGAGGCTTCGTTCCGACACTATTTTAACCTTAAAATACCCATAAAGGTAATACTTAAATACTTATTTATTTATTAGGTACCTCTGTTGTGCTTGTGGATATATCCATGTAACTAACTTACGTGCTGTGTGTGGTATCGGGGTTATCTTAATGTCATATTTTATTATTAATTAATTACTGCCAGTTGGCATCGGGGTAAATGCAAAAACTACTATCTTCATCGCCTAGTTTATTGTGCATCTCCTGAACATTAAGAAATGAACTTATTTTGAAATTTTCCTATGGAGTATTTATTGCTATTTGAATGTTGCAGTTCTACGTGAAAAATAATGTTATTACTTGAGCTTATTCCGATGAAAAATGGGTATGCCAGTTTTAGTCAAAAGAGTTGTGAAGGTGACCTTGGCCATATTTTAATCCTAATTAATTGCCGTCAGAATGCACCATGGTAAAAATCACTAAACAACTTCCTACGTCACCTCTCACATCCTTCAAATGAAGAAATATATTTGTTCCGATGTTTTCCATAGTAAAGATGGTAATTGATTGCTGAAGTTGTACGTTAGAAACGAGTAGAAAGTTATAAATATAATATTAAATTAAGTCAAAATTATTTAACATTAGCTGCCTCGCTCGGCTTCACACGGAATAGACAAATCAGATTTTTGTGATTTATTATTAATCTATCATATTTTTTTATGTTTTAGACATTTTTGACAATTTTATTAGTAGTATTACACAACAGTTACCACAACAGATACATCAGTTTATAGATCAAAATTGAACTCATTTTCGGACATAAAATTCAACAGCAATTCGCTTAGACCATCTGGTCAGTAGCAGTTTATAGATGATTGTTGCTAAGATTTTAACAGCAAACTCGTAGAAGTAAACTATTTGAATAATAAATACCCGCAAAAATACCAAATTCTTTTGTTTTTTGCTTAGGTAATGAAAAGTAGTAAATGACTTGTAATGTCGTCTATAGAAAAGTTGTAGAGAATTAGAAATCCTTCTAAACGAGCGTTTATACATTCTGATTGGATCAGTTTTTACCGAGTATACTCAGAAAAACTGGTCAAAAGTCGATTTTTTTTTTCAAAAATTTATAACATTCTGGTAACTAATACTGGAAATATTATTCATCGTTAAAACGATAATATGTGATGTTAAGTTTATATGGGCTAACGATGGATACTATTGAATAAGTAGTTTTTGAAGAAATGGAATTTAAATAATTTAGAGAGATATTTCGCACATCCCACCGTATTAACGAGACTAGTCTGACCGGGACATACGAAAGATATTTTGAAAGTTCATTCTACTTCAATTTGTCTATTTTAGATTTTGGCTACAAAGCCGAGAAATTGGTTTAAAATAATAGTAAATTTTGCAATACTTAAATGTACGAATATGCGACAGCCAGCCAGCGGAGCACTGACAATATCCGTCAAGGCACATGGACGGATCTATGATTTTTCTGAGGTGGGGGCACGAGATAAAAATTATGATAAATTGTATTATTATACGTTTTTTCTCAGCAGTTTATTAAGTTTTTATTTACATTACTATTACCTGCCCATATTGGATTATCTTTCATTGGTTTATTAAGGTAATGGTTACCTGTATACAGTTTACTGATATTAATTAAATTACTTTGTTCCACTAACTGGATCCACCACTGTCAAGATATCGGAGGAGAAGTAAGCTCCGTCGTTTAAGCCAAATTTCAAAAGCAGTGTTAATATATTTTACGGCACTAGCACAGATCCAAGATGTACGAAGTGAAGTGCATTTTATGAGCTTTCAAAAGATATTTTGCATATTGCTATCGAACTTTTGTGTTTTACTAGATACGTTCTGCAAAATATTTCTACAAATTATTTAAATTGCAATTCTGCAAAATCTACTTAACATACAATATCTTTATTCAGCGATATTAATCTCAACATTATAAACCATCATTAGGGTGCAGATTAAGGTTCCAGCTGTTATTACAACCAAGTTATGAATTTTATATCGGTTTTTCCAGCTTTTCTTTATGAAAACACTCATTTTGAAGATTTTCTTATTCTACCCAATTTTTTTTCTATTGACGGCATTAATAACAGATCATTACTTTTTACACTATAAGCAAAAAACGAGAATACCCCATATTTTTGGGGTTTTTAAGGCTCAAATAATTTACTTCTACGAGTTTGCTGTTAAAATTATATCAGTTATGTCTTATAAACTATTATTTAATGACTTATGTCACTTAAAAATATCCATTGACTGGTGTAAGATATTTAGCGATTTCACTCTGAAGTAAAATGATATTTATTTTTTTATGCGAAAACCGTTGATCGGATTGGAAAAAGTGTTAAAATTTTCTTAGAAATGAATGGGGATTTTAAAAATGTTTTTTATTTAAGCGGAATCAGTGGCGTACCATCAATGTCTACCAAAATATCCAGGCCTGATTCTGCGAAGGCACCTGGTGAAAATAAAAAGAAATGTGGTACATCAAAAAATAACTCTTGATGCAAGTACTTGAGTACCATATATCATTTAAATGTCTAAAAAATGATTTATTTTTAGAAACTACCACTCTGTATCTCAAAAATTAAGACGTTTAGGGTATGCCTTCATATAAAGTTTTCTTCTTAAAATTTATATAACTGAAGGTAAAATTTTGCGTTTATTGATACTCTCTACTCTCATATTCCCCAAATGTTTGTACGAAATAGGTATAATGAAAGATACTTTATAACAAAAAGAAATATTACATTAATTGACAAATTAAATCTAAAAACAGATCCCTTCTTGGGAAAGGTCGAAGAAATCGTTACCCAAACATACATATTTAATCAAATTTTACCTTTGGCAGTGAATTTATGCACCGTAATTTAGTGTAGTCCGCCTTGGTGGCACCGCCGGTTAATAACAAGGTGTTTTGGATTCAATCAGTAAAAAATTAAAATTTGTTGGTAATATGTACCTGCGTGGATGCCTGTTAAAAATATAATAACGCTATTTAAATAATTTTAGAGTACCATAAAACATTATACAGTGTTTTTTTATCACATGGTAACATTGCTATTCTGTAAATCGTAACAGATACGAAAACGTATAAATGGATAAAATGGTAAATTTTAAAGGGATAACTAAAAATGCGACTTTCTTTTTTAAAGCATAGAAATTTTATTTTAGATATTAAATGCAAAAGGAAAATTTTATTTGATCTAAAATCTCCAATAACACTGAAAAAATAAATCTTGGATTCGACGTTTTGTGTCAAACAAGCCAGCATTATTTTTTAAATACCATTTATCGAACCATTAAAATTCTAATTCAGCTGTATATCACATTTAAGATGTTTATGACATTTTGTCTCAAATAACTAGCATCATCCGGTAAAACTATTTTTAATTACAGTACAGTCATAGTTTTTCTGTAAATTTGTTTTGAGTTGGTCGAAACGATAATGATACGTTTATAAATAATAAAAAAAATTTCATCTTGAAAATTGTAAATTTTAAAAATAATCCTTCTGTCTCAACAATTATTTTTTGCATAAATCAATATTCTTTTTGTTACGTTTAATTTTCGCAAAAATTCTGATTGTTATATCGTGGTATAGAATGCATCTTATTTACCTACCTTTTTCTTTGTTGTTCTGGTACTGGTTCTGGTACTCGAAGCGTACACGGAGGTATTTTGGATATAATGAACCCGATTTTTAGATGAATGTCTGTGATGGAAGGCATTTGTCAGTGGATTTGTGAATTTCCAGAAGTTAGTCGAAGGCTGCTCGTCGAGGAAGCAAGTGGAAGGTTGGTCGTCGAGAGAGAAGGTTGTTAGGAGCGAGTTGAAGATTAACCGTGTAGGGTTAAGAGGTTATGTGGGCATCGTGCTGTGAAAAATTGTAGAAGTGCTATCTGAATTTTTAGTGGCTTGTGTATGCCATCCATTTATTGGGAGCACTTCAAAAATTATCTCCGTTAAATGTGATTGTTTTTTTGGGAAATAACGGAAACAATACTCGTTTAAGGATCGATACAATTTCACTTGGCCAAAGCATTGGTTGGAACTCCGCTGGTTGTGAATCTCGTCAACCTTTCAACTCAATTACGATTATTTTGGATCCTAGTTTACCGGCTGAACCGTAGTTACCTTAAGCTGCTGGTGTGCTGGAGCCTTTGAGCGTCCAGAGGTAATTTGATCGAGGTCTACAGAGAACACATCTGTCCAGTTTCCAGTTCGAATGTTAGTGCGTTGCTGGTTGAATCTAAAGGTGCGACTTCATTTCTGACCTAAAAGAGCTCCGTAAAACTGGTAGTGCAAAATCGGCAAAAATTTAAAAAATATATCTTAGAATTTGTTGTTAATTAGTTGCTAACAAATCGATTTTGTTGCTCGAACCGATCTCGAGAAATTGACGACATTGCCAGCTTTACGTAAAGGTAGCATGAAAAATACCTAAATATTAAATGAGATCCCGTCTACTGTAGCTAAAGGCTGTTCAGTGCGGAGTGTTTTTTAAGTGTGTAGACACAAATTGAGAGTGAAAGTTGTTAGTTTTGTGCTTGTGGAATAATTAATATATGTAAGTAAATTTGGTAGTCCTAGAGTTTAGGAACCATGAAATATGTGGATCGTAGATGACATTAAATAAATACTTGTCTTGTAATTGAGCAACTGATATGCAATATGCCTGTTAGAGATGTCCTTTACAAAAACAACTCCAGTTTAGTGACTGTTGATGCTGAAATTGAACCAATTGAATCCCAATCTAGCGAATGTGATAATGATGTAGATGTTGACAATGACATAGAAATTGACAATGAAGAAGATAAAAAGATTACAGATGATGGTGTTGTCCTAGAGTTTGGATCTGTTGACACTGAAATAAATTTGAATTATGATAATTTATCCCCACTGGTAACAAAAAATAGAAGTGTCATTAAAATTTTCAGAAGATCTCCAACAAAAAATGATCAATATTTACAAAAATATGTAAAACTACAATTTGGAAAAGAATTGAATTTGCAATTGGATGTCATAACACGATGGAATAGTTTACTTATTATGTTGGAAAGCTTTTACCAATTACGGTATTGTGTCCAAAAAGCATTAATTGATTTAAAATCAAGCATAGTCTTTTCCGAAGAGGAGTTTCCATTAATTGCTGAAATGGTTGATGCATTGTCACCAATTGCAAAAGAGATTCTAATCTTCTTGTTGCAGACGCGACGTTTAATTTTATGATTGGCATGCTTGTTGCCTAAAAAATAAAATAAGTATTGAATTGATAAATGCTCTGATGTATCGAATAATGCAAAGACGAACAAACATATCTCAAGTTTTGCAATATTCACAACACAACGATTCACAAAACGAAATCGAAACGGACACACACTTACGTCCTAAACTTAAAAACTATTACAAAAATATTGATTCCTCTTATAAAACGCCTAGGATTTAAAAGTAATGAACCAGAGAGTGAAAATTTTGATCTTGAAGATGAATATACACCAGTTACATCTCTCTCCGCTATTAATACTGCAACTGTTTCAATAAAAAACAAATTAGAGAATGTGATTAACAAAGCAATGACGAATGTTCCAAACTCAAAGAAACAAAACAAAAAAATTGAAATAGAACATATACTTACAAAAGAATAATATTTTTTTTGAAGAGCAGGGAATTAGGGGGGTGCATCTAAAGCTTGCTTATGAATACTCGTTAACAATACCATCAACAAGTATAGAGTCAGAACCACAAAAATAAGAGGTTAGACGACGGTACGTTGGAACATATATGTTTTTTGAAATCATATTTCAATTTACATCAAAAATAATAATCACTTGTACGAATTAATGTAATTTACAGGGTGAGTTTTTTTTTTTGATGATCAATATGGGGATCGCGGAAACTAGCGGAGATAGAGCAATGGTTAAATTGGGAAAGATTTGCAGTTTTACTGGCCCAATTTAATGACACTTTCGGATTTTTATAAAAAGTCATGGCTTACTATATATTTTAAAATTTTGTCGATTGAGTCAAATCCTTCTAGCTCCTTTGTTTTTGAATTTATAAAAAAGTGTAAGTATCAAAATTGAAGGGAATTGTATCCCGAATATGATTGTCATGTCCTCGTTTGCGTGACAGCTCTTGTTTTTGAGATATGACACAAACTTATCTTTTTTTTAATGGAAACCATAGTAGGCTATGACCTCAAAAAATCGAACATTTTTTGAGCTTTTCAACGATATAATACTCGATATAGTTATTCATAAAAATAACGGAGTTATGGATGCTTTTCTCTCTTATTTTCACTTTTAACGTAGTTGGCCATGAAAAATAGATTGATTTACTAATAACTATTCCAAAAAAACTATTAAACGATTTTTTTATTAGGTATATCAGATGTAACGAAAAAACTAAATAAGTAGGTACTTACTAAAAACTTAATAAATTAAAGTACATAATAATGGTTACAATTTATGTTCGAAAAGTTCACCATTGTTATTTAGACAAAAATTGCATCTTTTTAAGATTGACATTACCGCTTTCCTCACAGACCGCCCATCAAGTTCTTCAATTGCTTGTAATGCCTCCCTTAGGTCACTAACTGTCTCATACTTTCTTTTGTATACTTTGTTTTTTAGCGCACTCCATAAATAGAAGTCTATAACTACCAAATTGGGAGACAGGGGTGGCCATTCGCGTGGGCATTTCTTCCTGTCTAGGAGTTTGGATAGATATTATCTAAGTGTTGTCTTACTAATAACGAGTTCTGAGCAGGTGCTCCATCATGTTGGAATCACTCAATTCCTAAACGAGTTCTCAAATTCAAATTATGCAACATGTCTTGAACAGTGTATTGCAAGAAATGCAAGTAGCGCTCCCCAGTAAGTGATTCGTCATAGATAAAAGGCCCCAGAATAGTACAACACCAAACATTAAAACCAAATTTTATCTGGAGTCGTCTTTGTTCTACATGGAAAGGGTTTTCTTTAGCCCAGATATGCTCATTGTGTCTATTGAACATACCGCAATTAGTAAATCTAGTTTCATCTGACCATAACACCTTTAATGGAAACTGTGGATTGTCAAGCCACATGTCTCTAAACCATGTACAAAACAAAATACGTCGATGTTCGTCACAAGCATGCAAAGTTTGAGAAACTGAAAATTTGTACGCAATCTCACGAGTTGATGTAGATGGATTTTGATTTACCTTTGCCAAAACATTTATTTGTGCTGCTTCGTTAATTTGATTACGATCCGTTAGTGGTTTAGTAAAAGATCCATATCTGCGTAAACTATCGTAAAGCCTCTTAAAAATGTACATAGAGCAGGTTGGCGACGATTAAAATATCTGTGAAAGTATTCCTCAGCTGCACGAACTGAATTTTTATGGCATATGATATAACATTCCACCATATTCAGTTTTTCTTCGTTAGAATATTCCATTTTATCACGAAAACTTGTCAATATCGACTGTCAGTTCAGCATTACTAATGGAATTACTCTCAAATGAGAAAACGTTAAAGTGAAAACAATCTTTTTCATGGCTACCTACGTTAAAAGTGAAAATTAGAGAGAAAAGCATCCATAACTCCGTTATTTTTATGAATAACTATATCGAGTATTATATCGTTAAAAAACTCTAAAAATTTCCGATTTTTTGAGGTCATAGCCAATTATGGTTTCCATTCAAAAAAAGATAAGTTTGTGTCATATCTCGAAAACGAGAGCTGTCATGTAAACGAGGAAATGACAATTATATTCGGGGTTCAATGCCCTTCAATTTTGATATTTACATTTTTTTTAGAAAATCAAAAACAAAGGAGCTAGAGGGATTTGACTAAATCGACAGAATTTCATTTTTTCAAAATATCTAGTAAGCCATTACTTTTTATAAAAATTCGAAAGTGTCATTAAATTGGGCCAGTAAAACTGCAAATCTTTCCCAATTTAACCATTGCTCTATCTCCGCTAGTTTCCGAGATCCCCATACTGATCATCAAAAAAAACTCACCCTGTATATTAAAAAAGTTGGATTTAATTTTGTCAAATTATTCTTAAAAATATTTTTTTTGTTTAGTTGTGTTTGACATTTATTTGTACTACCCCTAAATTTTAATTTTGTGTACATTTTTTAAAATAATACTAATACCCGTATTTTACCGGTATTACCGGTTCTAAGAACGAAAATAACGAAATACCGTATCGAAAAATTTTAACGGTATTGCATTTCCTAGCTTGAACCAAACTCGAGAAATCGACGGCAATGCTACCTTAACGTAAATGTAGCTTGAAAAATACCTAAACATGAGATAATCAAAAAACAAAAAGACCCAAATTTGTTGCTAATTTTTTGCTGTAAGACTCCACTAAAAGAATAAAATTAAAAAATAAAACGATTTTTTTGCTTGAGCCGATACCAAGAAATCGACATTGCAAGCATTACGTAAAGGTAGCATGAAAATTCCTTGTCCCACCACCGGGTTCCGGCTGACGCACGACTGCTATTTCGAACTAGGAGTTTGTATCAGGTACGCTTTTCTGAATGACGTAACTATGACCTGAAAAACTTCGATGTTACTAAGCACCTTATACTACGATTTTTGGTCCAGGGGGGCGGGGGATCAAATCATCAATTTTATGGAAAGCTATAATGGCTTACGGTACGTTTTCAGATCCAGGGGGGCAACAAATATCTCGTCGTCAGGCAGGGGCAGGGGCACTTGCCTCCCCCCAGTCCTCTCTTAGCCTTCATTCGCGCTTCGTTACGTGTGAAATAAAACTATGTTTCCCTCCTCTAGACCATTAAAGCTTTAAATTAAGAATTAAATTACAAATTTGGATTAATACTTGAATGGTAACAAAGAAGTGACAATTATTCTAATTTTCCTGAAATATATGTCCATTTATAAGAACGACACAGAGGGAGAACCAAAGAAGGGCAGATAACGAGTGACTGGAAGTAAATTTTTCGTAAGAAGCTTCCTCCTCCATCCTTCAGTCTAAATCAGTGCTGCTCATTTTCCGTATTATTATTTTTAATCCGATTTTGATAACTATGACATTTTGGGTCAAAAACCTAATTATTACAACTGTTAACCTCCGGTATTTTAAGAACTTTCATAGTATACTTACAATTTGTACATTCAGAACACTACCCACGCAGACTTCCTTGGTTTGGCATTTATTACAGAAAAGACACATAAGATCTCTAGAACATTTATCAGAACGATGTCTAAACCTACATTTAAAATATCACATCACACTCACAAATCACAAAATTTATAATTATTCCACCCCACGTGTGATTATTTTTCCACTTCCGCTATCCACATTACATGTTCCCGATCTATTGTTTAGAGTTTTATAATGAGCACTAATTCATCTCATTGATTTCATGCACTTGTTTTTCTTCCACATTCACCATTTTTATATTGGGATTTGCGATTTTACCAGAAACAACCGTATATTGATCATCTAGTTCATTTTCATTCTTTCTGCTTCACTTTAGTGTGTGAAATACCGATATCAGCTGGACCACAAGTCCAACACTGTTTTGGTTATATTACTATTTTGATATGTATTTCTTGGTTTGATGATTAGAGACTCAACTACATTCTTACTTTTAAGACTAGAATATTTCGGCAGTGGTTATTGTTAAAATAAATCTATTAATTTTTCTATTTTATTCCAATATAATTTTTGTTTGTTCACTAATAGTTGACGGTTTTTTAAATTTTATAGAACTTCTTGGATGCTGTCACTACAAAAGTATTTAATACTTGATTTGCCTGCTTAAACTTTGACAACTGACAAAATTAAACTGTTTTAGCTAATATTATTAATACAATAAGAGTTAAGTTAAATAATTAAGCAAATTATTTTATATGATAATGCGATACAGACATTAGTGATGGCTACTAAACAGGGAACAATCAAACACAATATTAAAATTAGAGATGTCAAGGTCAAAATGACTTAAAGTAAAGAAGGCGAAAACAAAATATAGCAACCCCTTTCGTAAGTTGAAGCCTTCAAGAACATAAACAATGTAAATTCAATCACAAAGATATTTTTATAATGCCTGAATTGAAAGTTCGATTTTCAGCTGCAATTTTAGGGATGAAAGTGCCATATTGCCTCCCGGCAAAACAATGAATTTATTGAAAGCGCATGCGTCAACTTTCATCCCTATTCAATTATACTAGCTGTCGCCCAGTGGTCGAAATTCGACCAATTGTGTCAATATCTCTGGCAGGTTAAGTAACATGAAAATTGTATTGTGACATTCTATCCTAGGACTTTAGGGAGAACAGCAATTACACAGAACGGATCCAGATTCGGAACCTCTGTGTGATAGTTTCCTCGAAAATCCTAGATATCGGTCTTACATCTCGCTTCTACAAATAAGTAACGAAATTCATTTATTCAGCTATAATTCATAGACCTTTATTTGTGTTCAAATTCGTAATTCTTAATTTAATATGACAACAATTCAACTGCTAATGGGCTACCCTACATATTTATTTTTTCTAACACCCCTGTATAGCTATAATTGCACTCAATTCTCTAACATTTATTAAAATCCTCATTATAATAATTCCATCTCATTATATATTTCCACCACCCTGTATATGCAAATGCTTATGGACCACGCATAATATTTTTTAACATTTTTCAACCACCGGGTAAACCATTCTGTATATGCCACTGCCTATGACCTATATTTCAATCATTATATATATGGAACTTTTCGTGGTCTACTCTATAAATCATTTCCTATTCTAACATTTTTTATCACCATCCTGTATATCTATAATTCCTCTTACCCTATATTTCATCTTAACTATATATACAACTGCTTATGGGTTACGAAATTTTGCATTTCCATTTCCGCCACCCTGTATATGCATCTATGTATAACATTTTTTGCACCACCCTGTGTAACTGTAATTTTACTGCACCCTCTATTCCAAGAACCCTGTAAATTCAACCGCTAATGGGCTTCCCTATATAATTATTTTATTAGTTATAATTGCACTCTACTCTATATTTTAAACACCCTAAATATGCAACTGCTTATGTGCCACCCATTAAAAAAATTATTTCTAATATATCTGGAATCGCCCTGTATAATTATGATATTCAACGATTACTTTACCCACTAAACAATAACAACGCTTGCATGCCACCTCCAGAAGTACATGCTCTAAGTATATAATAGCATTGGTCTGTCTATATATAATTACTCAATGGTTTGAGTCTGGCGGCAGCGGCACGCGGCACATTCATTTGTTTGGTATTGACATTATTGACGTAAATAATGAATTTTTATTATATTTTATTTAATGAATGAACCAATATTATAAATTAAGATTAGCATTCTGCACTGAAGGTCGTCAGTAGCTACTAAACAAAACAAAAATGAAGAAAATTGGTTGAGAAACAGAGGAGAAAATGGTACCTAATCGTTTTGTCTTAGCCTATTTATATATAGATTACTTCTTATATGTCAAAATTATGACAGATCGTACCGTTTAACCTCACAATTTTTTGGTAATAATCCGCACACAGACTTTCCATTAATAAATAACTAATGAATAGGAGAAAGAGTAGCAAAATGGACGGGAGGGGCAAAATGGGGTACCCTAAGAAGTGTATACATACGTACCTTCTATAAGTAAATGGAATAATAATAATGACTGAAAAAGATAATTGATTGTTTTTTTATTTGTTTATTCAACGAATTAAATATATAACAAAAGTCAACAAATTAAACTTTGGCCAAACAAGAACTAGTTATTTATGTCATCATTGCAACTGCAATAATAATTTTTGTTAATAATAACTTTTCCGATACTATTATTTTCTATCGTGATGTCATTGAGCTCATCATTCTGAATTTTCTCTCCATCCGTAATTTTGTCGCTAGCTGGTGGTTTTGAGCATCGAGTCCTTGGTTTCTTGTTGATATAATTTTGAACTTCTTGTAAATAACGACGATTACGTTCATAAATTTCAGATGATAATTTCTTCAACGGTTTATTTTTTGATTCCGGCGCTACTAGACGATCCAAATTTTGAGTCTTCGTAGATGGTAACATGATTGGATTTTCATGATCTTCAGAATTTTTATTGGATTCATCAAAAGCAGGAAAATCGTTTTCAACTGAAATAGGTGCAATTTCTTCAGTCATTTCCGCTGCTCCTGATTGTTGAATTTGAGGTAAAGGAATTTCAACAGTATCCTTCTGCTACTGTACTTGATCGCCACCCACCAAGTTATTTGACGGCTGTTATATTAGCCCCAGAGTTGGCAAGTATTGTTGCAGCTGAACGTCGGAAGCAATGGCCTATGTAGGTTTCCGGATTCTCCAGTTGCAAACAACAGCAACGACTTTCGGTACTTCACTGATTTTATTTTTACCAATTACCTGGCACGTACACTTTCCTTTTTGGTAATTAATAAAAAATCTTCTGGTATCGATATCTTTTGGGCGTAGATTCATGTACTTTTTAACAATGTCATAGTATTCTTTGCCAATGATAAAACTCCGAGGATAGTGATTTTTATTATCTTTAATTGTCACGAGTAATTGGTTTTCAGTATCTTTGACATCTTGGACATTTAATTGGCAAAATTCAGTTGATCTCATGGCCCCAAAAACTCCAAAAATCAGAATCACCTGCAATAAAAATTATTATTTAATATCTTATAACTAAATTAAATGCCAATTGTAAATATTTTTAACTATATTTTATACTTACTTTTTTTCCTAGATAGATTAAATCCTCATAATTTTTTAAAAAATTATTTATTTGGGACAAAGTTAAAACTTGCGCTTTTTTGGGCTAGTAGCCTTTCGATAAATTTTTCAAAAATACTTTAAATTATTGTAGGTATTTATATCAATTCCATGTCTCAAATTAACTGTGGTTTTTATCATAGACCATTCAGCCCATAAAGTTGGTGGCTTATTTTTTTAGACAACTCTTTAAAATACACCAAAAACACATTTTCACCCAATGACTCTGTATTATTTTTCTTTTGCCATGACTTGAATTTATCGTATGTAAAATTGTAGCGTCCTTTAGATTTTTCTGCTAGCAAATTATCAGTAATCAATTTAGCTTCATCAAAATGTCGAATTATCTCGTCCTCGCTGAGTTCAATATCAAATTCATCCGAGCTCATTATTATTTTGCAATTAGTTATTTATTTATTATGAAAAAAATATATATACTCATGACATTTAATATCTAATTATTTAATTTAATGAATAAATGTGCTATTGTTTAATTACGCGTTGCTATACACGATATTTCCTTGACAACGATTTGTTGTTTATTACCAAAACACGAGAATTCAGAAGTAAGTTTGACATCTTTACTTGTTTATAACCTAAACACTTATTACTATTTTAAAACATTAATTACAACCGAACTTTCAATCCTAGCGTTATAAAAAATTGTATACGTTACACGCGAGGGAAGTGAGACATCGCAACCTCGAATTTTTGTTCCCCGAGCCGAAGGCTCCCTAGTAACGTAATATACTATTTGACGATATGGTGAGGTTTAACTCCAATTTTACCTCTAAGGCCAGTCGCAAAATGAGGCGCAGCTTCGTGGGTGAGAATTTGTAAACCATGTAAATATATGCGACTGCGATATCTGGCAACGCAGAGTGACGTGACGCAGATAATGCTCAGTTTGTCACCGTGAGTTTGTTGAAAACTTAAAAAAAATGGAAGAAAAATTAATCGAGGCAGTACAAATCCGTCAAGTTTAGTATTAAGCAAGTCATGAAGGCTCTCTAAGGTCCGAGGACTCTGATACTGAAATCAAATCTTCAAGACATGCAGAAACCGCCATACTTACAACAATGGAACTGCGGTCTGTTTTGCGATGTTAGTCCCCGTGATTCACTCTGTCCGTGAGAATTTGCCGTGACCCACGTCCCGAAGCTGCCTTTCATTTTGCGGCTGGCATAAGATAAGTAAATTTTACATGACATAGAGGCTTGGTAAGAACATCTGCATATTGTTCATCACTACATAGTGGCATAATACTTTTCCTTGATGAAATGAAACTTAATGCTTATATGTTTCCACATTTTGTTAAAACTGATGTCCTTAATTACATTTATTACACTTTGTCAATATTCAAGCATACGGATTTTTGCTTAAATTCGTTAATATCACAAATAGCCTCCGTTGTGGCAACGCAGGCTGCCATGAATTCCCGTTCGGTAGTTGAAAGGGCAGCTCTGATAGGCCCATGTTACTGCTGTTCCGTTATTAATAAACACATCCTATGACTGAGCGTCTTGCGTCTTGTGCTAGGATCGTTGGCGTAATCAGCATGGTTATAGGGGTGATTGTGCGCAGACACACATATTTGAAGATTTTCTTATCTCATTATTGTGGCAATTGAAAAATTGACTCACAAGGCATTGAAATATCAAGACGGCATTATTTGTTTAATGCTGGTTTATCTTTTGAAAATATAAGCCCACCATCAACATACAGGGTGTCCCAACGAGAACAACTGGAATATTTTCTAAAATACTCATTATTTTGAAAATCGTAAAAGCACCTAAAATGATTTGCAATAGGTTTGTCCCAACTTGATGCAAAACCGGACATGAACGATTCAGCGCGTGCCAATTATCTTAAAACCATACCAACAAAAGCTTGCACGGTACACGGAATTATTCAGCTTTTTGTATCAACTAAAATGTGTACTGTATATGAACGGTTCTCGTACGGGAACTGATAGTTAGAACTTATGACTTGCGCAGTTCCATTCTCCAATTACATGTAAACGACACCATTCTATGCCATTAAGAGGTTAAGTAATGGAAATAAGATTATTTTTCATTAAAAAACCATTGAACCAAATTAAGTATTAGTAAAACGAAGAAAATTATTGATGTATGTGTGTCTATAACGGAAGTAATGTATAATTGGGGGTAAAATTATGTTTTGTTTTATATTTTTATAGCAAACAATTACTTAATGCATTTAGGCCGAAATCAAAAAGTAACGTTGGTAATTTGTTATTTTTCTCCACTATAGTCATTGTGAATAAATTAATTACACTGTCTGACCAGTCTGATAATTACAGACAGTGATTTTGGTATTATCTCAGTTTCGGAAACGTACCAACTTACCAACCTAATATTTGGACATACTAACCGTTAATTAAATTGCACCCTCATCACGCTAGCAACTAATTTTTTTAATGGAACCCTACCATAAGTGACACCTCGTTTTAAAGCCTGTTTATAAAGGAATTCAACGGTGTATTTTTTTTAATATTCCACCAACATTTAAGGAATTTGCGAATTAAAACGTAATTCCTGAATATTTTTCGGATCTCTGATGTTATTGATTAATAATATTTAAAATATATAATTCGATTATAATTTTAAAGACTTTTACTATTACGTCAAGGAAAATGAAACCGAGAATGGATTTTAAATCATTTTATTACAAACTAGCCGTTACCGTTTCACCGGCGTACGGAATGTTCAAGCCTTGGCAAAAAAAAAAAACTTATGAAACATATGGGTTATCCTATATCAAAAATTTTTAACTTGTTTGAATCACCTTACTTAAGTATAAATCCACCAATCCCAAATATATTTCACCCAAACTGCAAGTACTTATGGGCACCCAATATAACAATTTTATTCGACTTTTTTTTTGAATCACCTTGAATAACCACTTCACCCTATATTGCAACCATCCTGTATGCTGCTGTTTATTTGTCACCCAATATAAATTTTTGAACACCTGACTATAACTCTTCTCCAGCCTATATTTCAACTATGCAACTGCTAATGGTCTACAATTATTCCTGATATTTTTTGAATGACCGTTTAAACTCTATAATTTAATCAACCTTTATGTGTAGCTTTTTCTCACATTGTGTTAAACACACTCTAAAACTATAATCTTGCTTCTCCTCATATTTCAGATATTCCGTATAGTAGAATGCAACTGTCTATGGTCGACCCTATATAACATTTTTTTAAACTTTTTTGATTCATCCTAATAGAAATGATGTGAAACCCTTCGTGAGTCACAAATATAAAAACACAGTTTTGCATTCTAATACCAAACTTTTATTTAAACTCTCACCCAAACTGCAACTGCTTATTGGCCACCCTATATAACAATTTTATTAAACATTTTTTTAACCGCTTTGTATAACTAACTCTACTTCCATCTACTTAAAACCATACTGTATGCACCGCTTCCAATTTGTCAATCATGATAACTTATTTTTGAACCACCCTGTATAACCATAATATCACATTGTATGAACTATAATTTTACTTCGATCCATGTTTCAGCTCATGTTCCATCCTACAAAAAAAAGTTATCCAACCTGTCTGACTATAAATCTACTCCACCAGCTATTTCAACCACCTTGTATTTGCAACTACTTATCGGCCACCCAGTATAACATTTTTTCTACCACCTTGTATAATCCATCAATGCAAATATATTTCTCCAAAACCGCAACTGCTTATGGGTCACCGAAAATAACAATTTTGTTCAACATGTTTTTGAATCACCTTCTATGTATTACAACTACCCTGTATACGCTTCTGCTTATTGGTCAACCAATATAACATTTTTTAAATAATTATTATAACACTTCTTCACCCTATGTTTCAACTATCATATCTTTGCAACTTATTATGAACTACGCTTTTCACATTTTATCATTATATTTTTTCAAGATATATTAAAGTATAATTTCTCTCCATACTTCATTTAAATCACCCTTCATTTACAACTTTTTCTAACCTTGTTTGAATGACACTGTATAACTATAACTGTATAATTCGAACTGTAAGCCACCATATATTTCAACAACCTTTTATATGCAACTACTTATTTGCTACTAAATATAACATTTTTGTACGACCCTGTAGTATCCTTAGAATCCTACCCCACCCTATATTTCAACTATCCGGTAAATTGAACAGCTTGTAGATCATACTATTACTTTAAAATATTTTTAAACCCACCTGTATAGCTGTAATTATACTCCGCTACATATTTCAACCTTCCTATATATGTAACTACTTGTGGATATAAAAAAAGTTTTTAACTACAACATAAACTATAATTCCACTCCATCTTATATTTCAAACACCCTGTATAAACAAGTGCTTCTAACATTTCTTCAACCCATTTCATAACTATAGTATCTTATGAACACAATTCAAAGATCCTAACTGCTTACCTAACACATTTTTTTAAGTTTTTTATTCACTGTATAAATATTAAACCCTTTTTCAACCACTTGGTATATGGAACTGTTTATGGCCCACTCAGTAAAACTTTTTTGGACCACCACCCCGTATAACTAATTCCACCTCCCCCTATTTCCGCCACATCGTATATATCCAGCTGCTTATAGGACACCAAATATAACTTTTTTTAGATTATTTAAATCCATGTAATTCTACTCCGGTCTAAGTTTCCTATATACAGAACACCCTGTAAAATTACGCTTGATATATGTTGATTTTTGTCAAATCGAAACATGTTACATTTGCACATTCCGAATTTTGAATAAAAGCTAAGCTAATAATATTAGATACTGGCATCTAATATTTTGTGCGTGCGGTGGAGCTAATTGAATAATTGAATTACCTAACATGGTAGAAGTTTTTTCGCTATATAGGTACCACCGTTTCTGTCAATTTAGGGAGATAAAATGTCTACCAGATTTTAAGTCAGACTATAGGCTACGCAACAAAAAAAAGATTCAGCAAAATCAGTTAAGTAGTTCTTACGTGATGTCCGAACAAACAAACAGACAAATTTACAATTTTATAATAGTACTAGCCGTTACTCGCGGTTTCACCCGCATACGGAATGTTCAAGCCTTCGCAAACAGAAATAACTTATGAAACATATGGGTTATCCTATATAAAAAAAAAACTAACTTGTTTGAACCACCCTACTTAACCATAAATCCACCAACCCCGAATATATTTCTCCCAAACTGCAAGTACTTATGGGCCACCCTATATAACTATTTTATTCGACATTTTTGTAATCACCTTGAATAACTGTAACAATACTTCACCCTATATTGCAACCATCCTGTATATGCTGCTGTTTTATAATTTTTTGAACATCTGACTATAACTTTTCTCTACTCTATAGTTCAGCTGTTCAACTGCTTATGGTGTACCCTGTATAACAATTATTTCTGATATTTTTATAACCACCTTTTAAAGTAAAATTTCTCTTTACTCTATATATTAATCAACATTTATATGAGCTTTTTCTGACATTGTGTTACACACTCTAAAACTATACCTTGCTTCTCCCCATATTTCAGATATTTCATATAGTAGAATGCAACTGTTTATGGTCTACGTGGAACCCTTCGTGAGTCACAAATTATAAAAACACAGTTTTGCACCCTAGCACCAAACTTTTATTTAAACCCTCACCCAAACTGCAACTGTATATTGGCCCCCTATATAACAATTTTAACCGATTTGTATAACTAACTCTACTTCCATCTACATTAAACCCATCCTGTATACACAGCTGCCAATTTGTCAAACATTACAACTTAATTATGAACCATCCTGTATAACCATAATTTTAAAAAATCTACAAAATATGTCAACCACCCTGTATGTGCATCTGCTTAGGGGCAACCAAATAATTTTTTAAATACCTCTAATCACACTGTATGAACAATAATTTTACTTCGATCCATGTTTCAGATATTGCAGATATGCAACAGCTCATGTTCTATCTTACAAAAAAAATTATCCAACCTGTTTGACTACAAATCTACTCTACCCGCTATTTCAATCACCTTGTATTTGCAACTACTTATCGGCGACCCAGTATAACATTTTTTCTACCACCCTGTATAACTATAAATCCATCAATGCCAAATATATTTCACCAAAACCGCAACTGCTTATGGGTCACCGAAATAAGAATTTTGTTCAACATGTTTTTGAATCACCTTGTATGTATTACAACTACCCTGTATTCGCTACAGCTTATTGGTCAACTAATATAACATTTTTTAAATAATTATCATAAAACTTCTTCACCCTATGTTTCAACTATCCTATCTTTGCAACTTATTATGAACTACGCTATTTCACATTTTTTCCTTATATTTTTTCAAGATATGTTAAAGTATAATTTCTCTCCACACTTCATTTAAGCCACCCTTCATGTACAACTTTTTCTAACCTTGTTTGAATGACACTGTAGAACTATAACTTTACTATGCAAGTGCTATATAACAAAATTTTTCTAGCATTTTTTACCCACCCTGTATAATTCTAACTGTAGGCCACCCCATATTTCAACAACGTTTTATATGCAACTATTTATTTACCAGAAAATATAACATTTTTGTACGAACCTGTATCCTTAGAACCCTACCCTACCCTATATTTCAACCATCCGGTAAATGAAACAGCTTGTGGATATAAAAAAAGTTTTTAACTACAACATAAACTATAATTCCACTCCATTTTATATTTCAAACACCCTGTATAAACAACTGCTTTCTTTAACCCATTTCATAAATATAGAATCTTATGAACATAATCCAAAGATCCTAACTGCTTACCTAAGACATTTTTAAAAGTTTTTTTATTGACTGTATAAATATTCTACCCTTTTTTAACCACTTGGTATATGGAACTGTTTATGGCCCACTCAATATAACTTTTTTGGATCGCCCCGTATAACTAATTCCACTTCCCCTTATTTCCACCACATCGTATATATCCAGCTGCTTATAGAACACCAGATATAACTTTTTTTAGATTATTTAAATCCATATAATTCCGCTCTAAGTTTCCTATATTCAGAACACCCTGCAAAATTAGGCTTGTTATATCAGTTGACTTTTGTTAAATCGAAACATGTTACATTTGCGCATTCCGAATTTTGAATAAAAGCTAAGCTGATGCCAGTATCTAATTTTTTTGTGCGTACGGTGGAACCAATTGAGTAATTGAATTACCCAACATGGTAGAAGTTTTTTCGCTGTATCTGCCGTTTCTATCAATTTAGAGAGATAAAATGTCAACCAGATTTTAAGTCAAACTATAGGCTTCGCAACAAGAACAGATTCAGCGAAATCAGTTAAGTAGTTCTTACGTGATGCCCGAACAAACAAACAGACAAACTTACAATTTTATAATAGTATATATAAATAGATGCAACACAACAATAATAGGGGTTTTCGCGGAAGCCGTTCTGAATCGATTCAGAATCGGTTCATTATGTTTAGTTCTATTTTTGTTGTGTCCCTAAATCGGATCACCGGAGTTCACATAGTATTTTGTTTCATATCATCTGTAAAAATCATTTTGTGGTTAATTTCTATGGGTCAAACGGTGCGCATGAACAATCTGTAAATTTTTCGGAATTGACAATATCTCCTGAATTTAAATTTTGAAATATTGAATGAATATCACTTTATAGAAATTCGTTTTTGTAAAATATTCGGAATATTTTATTTATATTTATTTGTCTAGATATTTAATACTAATGACTCCTCAATATAGACCATAATTATAGCTAAAAAATGCTTTTCAAAATTACTGACTATAAATATTACTTACTACCCTGAAAGTAGCCGACATACGACAAAAAATCTGAGAATATTTTGGTATTTGTTATACAATATTTAGCAAGCTACATGGGCTGTAACATTAAACTTTTTGCAAACGTAATGAAATGCACATCTTTATTTTGATAAAATCTAAATATTCATTTCTTTAAATATTAATTTTTGCATTTATTTGAAAAATATTAGGTGTTAAATTTATAGGTTCAATTTTTTTTCGATATTTGTTATACAATATTTAGCAAGCTACATGGGCTGTAAAATTAAACTTTTTGCAAATGTAATGAAATGCACATCTTTATTTTGAAAAAATCTAAATATTCATTTCTTTAAAATTTTGATTTTTGCATTTATTTCCAAAATATTAGGTGTTAAATTTATAGGTTCAGTTTTTTTTCGATATTTGTTATACAATATTCAGCAAGCTATATGGGCTGTTCAATTAAACTTCTTGCAAATGTAATGAAATACACATCTTTATTTTGATAATATGTAAAAGAACATTTCTTTAAAATTGCAATTATTTCATTTCTTTCAAAAAATATTCTATTTCAAATTTTCAGGTATCCAACATTCAATACTTAGCAAACTGCATGGGCTCTCAAAATTTACATTTTAAAAATATAACGAAATGCACCTGTTTAATTTCATAAAGTCTAAATGTGCAATTATACATTTTTTATAACACAATTACATATAAAATAATCTATGCAAAATTCTAACATATCGGTCTTTAAATATTTGGCAAGCTACTATATCGGCTGTAAAATTCGAAACGAAACGAAATGGACCTCTTTATTTTCATAAAGTAAAAATTGCCCCTTTTTCAAATTTCACATTTACTTAAAAATATGCTATATTAAATTCTGATATATCTGCCTTCTGATCTTCTGATGTTAAGGAAAATACTTATCTGGACTTAAGATTTCATTTACTTCAACTGAAAATTACCCCAACCTCTTTATTCTAATCTTAATGTGCATTGGTATATAATTATGTGCATTTTTAAATTAGTTTGTAAACAGTTTTTTCCAATTAAAAAAGTTCTGAAAATGTAGTGTTATACAAAGCTAGGACCTGGTTATATCTATATGTCTTTATTAAGAATAATTTGCTCAAGTGCGAGTTGGACTCGCATACTAAGGATTCCGTACCACCTTTAAAATTCTAATATTCCAGTTTCAGACAAGAAGGGAATGAGTGCATTTTCTTATATTTACATTAATATCTTTTAAATGAAGCGTTTTAAATTTATAAAAAATATACAACATTATTTTCCACACGTAGACTTTTTATTTTATCTGCTTCATGATTCGCTAGATTTTCATAAAAATATGTATTTAATGTTCTAATTTACATTAGAATTTTATTTTACTAATACACTTTCAGGTAACCCTTTTATAATCTACTGTCTGAATTTTGGGCTCTGTAGATTGAAAGATAAAGGGGAAAGTAGGCCAAGTTTTAAATAATACATTATTAAATCTTTTAGACAAATTATTTAAAAATACAAATATAATATATTTTTCAAACTTCTAGATAGTGGGAATTAAGTCGATGATTAATATTTTTGTTAATATCTATCTATTAAACAAATGATTTAAAAATATGATATATTTGTAATTCACATAATGAGCCTTTTATTTGATATACTATATGATGCGTTTGAAAATTTATTTTTTATTTTCCATTTAATTCTATAATTTTTGCCCAAAATGAATATTGAGGTTTTCTAGTAATTTTTTTATAAATTTTAACTGAGCACCAGTACTCCTAATTATTTTCAAAATGTTAGGTATTATGGTTTCGAAAATAAAGCGGGAAATGAAATTATTTTATATACTTTTGTTAATATCTTGTAAACAATTAATTTTATAAATATGAAATATATATATTTGTATTCCTCATATTGAGCCCTTTCATTTGATGTATTGCATGATGCGTTAAAAAATATATTTTTTTATTTTCCATTTAATTCCATAATTTAGCCCCCAAAATTAATATTAAGGATTTATTCGTATTTTTCCTGTAAACAAAAAATGTAAGGTCTTATAGTTTGGGGAATAAAGGGGGAATAAGTATTTTTTTATATTTTTGTTAATACATTTACTTTAAAAATATGAAAAAGATATATTTGTATTCGTCATAATGAGACCTTTGATTTGATATATTACTTGATCCGTCATTTAATTCTATAATTTACCCTCTAAAATCAATATTAGGTGTTTCTTATTTTTCCAGTAATGTTCAGGTGAGGCGCTGTACCTCTATTTTTGCAGCTTATGGGTTTCGGAGATAAGGGGAGGGAATGGGTAATTTTTTTTGTATTTTTGTTAATATCTTTTTATTTAATTGTTATTTTTTATTTTTAAATTTATATTTAATTCTATAATTTGCCTCCCAAAATTAATATTAATGGTTTCTCCTTATTTTTCCTATAAGGTTCGGGCAACGTTCTATATTTCCTATTTTTTTCAAAATTTTAGACCCAGTAATTTTGGAGATCGGGGGGGACGGTCGATTTTTTTAGTCCCTCCCAGAACTACCCCTAAAATCAAATTTCTTATTTTACGATATGTACTTCTAATCGGGTCACCAAACTATACATTGATACCAAATTTCAACCTCTTCCGTCCAGTAGTTTAGGAGAAAATTGCTGTGATGTGACAGAGGCAGAAATCCAGAGTGATATTATAAGGGTATCCGTATATTGTATATAGGGAACCCTAATTATAATCCTCACTATTTAGAAAATTTTAAATTGTAACCGACAAGTAGTACTAAAAAGTTGAAATATAACTCTAGACAGTAAAAAACACATTCAATGTTGTTAGGTACCTACACACAAAGTAAAAAATTTAAACATTAAAAGGTGCTCATTTTGCACAAATTTATTACCTACCTATCTAGTATATTTTTTATTTACGTTAAACCAGTCAACAACATATTTGAAGTTACTTAACTTGCAGCAAATCATAAAAGATTATAAGACATTTCATTGATTATTTTTGTATTTATTGTGACACTTCTAGTACCTATATTATATACTTCTAAAAATCCATCAGTCCTCATCACTAAACAAACTGAAGTCCAATATCTTTGTTAATTAAAAATATTATTTATGAAAAAATACAGTTTTAAGTTCTAACAGGAATTAGTAATTTACAGAAGGAATTTTGGCTATTTCCGTTTATCTCCAACTGCTAAATTCAAATTCAAACGAAAGCTGAACTAAACATACTTCGTTAGACTTTGGACAGCCGAGTGGGTTAGAAATTAGGTCGAAGCGCATAATTCTTAGAGCTTTTACTTATATATGCCCTAAGGTATGATCGAACTAAAAATCCTTGCTTCACAGCAAGAACTATTTGAATTGATTCAGAATCGATTCAGAACCAATAACTGGTTACCACGAACACCGAACTCAAGACTACTCTAACCCAGATCACCAAATTTTATAACAATAGATTTGGTTCACAATACAATTCTAGGTTGCTATTGTTACCGGCTTTTATCCTCTATAGGACGATGTTTCATTTGGGATTCGTTCACTTAGTTTTATATGGGTTCATTTTCAGTAATTTTGTTCCGCGAACGGCGTTTTCAGAAAATTGCGGTAATATTACCGTTGAACCGGTTCAGAACTGCTTCCGCGAAAACCCCTAATAATTTCGTCACCCACTGACTCCATTCCTGTATCGGTTTTTTGGTTATGCGTTCCAAGGAAAGTTAATATAAACAGCGAACGCAGTATAGACGTATAGGCCAACAAACATTCGATATCGATCGCCAAATCTCATTGTTGGCACTTGTTGGCTCCGTCTGTACCAAGCTTTATGGAAAAACAGAAGTTTAGTGGATGGCAACGTGTAGTACTTAAGTTTCGATATTAGTCATCGGAGTAAATAAATATATAGTATGTCCCAACGAAAACGATCCTCCTGGAATATTTCCCAAAATACTCATCATTTTGAAAATTGCAAAAACACGCCAAAAGATTTACGAATGGGACATACTTGGCCATACTAACGTTAATTGCACCATAAGTGACGCCACTTATAAAAAGGACTTCTGATATTCCTTCAATGATGTTATTGACAAATAACAATTAAAATATATAACTCGCTTATATGTTTAAATACTTTTTGCTATTACGACAAGGAAAATGAAACTGACAATCTTTTGACGTGTTTTTGCGATTTTCAAAATAATGACTATTTTGGGAAATATTCCAGGTGACTTGTTTTCGTTCGGACACCCTATATAAACACATACAGGATTTTGTTTGATTAACAATACGCACATTGATCAGCTTTATTATTGACTAGCTCAAACTTCTTTAACAATGTATGAATTTGGCATTCCAACATCTGGGAGCTTGTTTTAAGACATTCTGGTACGGACATGAATGTCTTTTTGTTCCAGCTGAATTATCTGAAGATTATTTGCATCGAACTTATCAATTAGTGTCCATGTGTCTGCACAACCACCACAGCTTGCAGATATTTAACACAAGAGATGCCAGAAGTACCAATACAAAATAAATTTCTGGACTGAGACTTGTGGAACTGCCGCCAACCCTCAATTCTGACAATTATTTAAAATATTTGGAAAATCAATTACCGATGTTACTGGAAGACGTCCCACTGATACAGAGGCGTACATTATGAGTTCACGACGACTGCCCTGGGGGCCCGATTCTCAAACCATTCGACAGCTCTAGTATACGATTTTCGACGTAAGTCTCATGAAAAGTTGAGGTAAATGAAGTTTAACCCATATATTAAACTTCATTTATGTCCGATTTCATACGACATACGTCCGAAGTCGAGTGGTAGAACCGTCGAATGGTTTCAAGGATCGGGGCCCTGCTCACTTCAACTGCCAAGTAAGGACGAGAAATACTCCCGCTCAATCACCAGAGAAAATGAAATAGGTCATTCTTGTAGAGGTATCGAGCCTGGTTAGAGTGGAAGGCCGGCAATTTGAACATTTATTAAATGTTCTTGACAATTAGTTTAAGATATAAATTTAAAATAATGCAACGTTTTTATTTTCACACTCGGGTTCTGTTCAATTCTTGGATTTATTTAAAAACACAGTCCAACTCACTCTAATTTATTTCCACTACTTTAACACAATTTATATACACAGAAACGATTTACATTTTATCTTAACTATACAATACGACCGTCGAAAACTGAATGCCTCCTATCGCCAGCTGTTCATATTTATATATTTCTCTGCGAATTGTCTGATAAGTCTACGAACCATCGGGAAACTCTTTCATGTTCTGGAAGCTTTAAGGGAATTCCCAGTAACGGCAGCGGTCGACCTGTTGAGAGACAAACATTTCGGATTCCCAGAATTATCGGAATAATGTCCCTTACACGAATTGGTTGTTGGCCGATTGCACTAGCTGTCGGATGAATTCTCGTAACAATTATATAAAATTTGCATTTTATTTAATAATAATTGTGTAAAATGTGTAGTTTATTTTGACTTTTCCTTATCTTATAAATAAAGTACCTTAAATTTTGATTTGTTCAACAACAAATAACACTGGTTATTTAACAACTTAGCCCGTAAGTGATCGAGAAAATGAGTTATTTTAGTTTAAATTCAATGTTGGATCATTTTTATTTTCAAGAAAAAGAAGTAAAATTTCACATTTTAGGAATTCATAATAAACATGTAAATTTTTTAATGTAATGTGCAGCAGTGTCCTATACATTTTTTTCACCGCGGAAGGCTAAAGTTAAATAAAATAATTTTGTAAGTATTCATAAGAAACAAAATGACAAAAATATTTGGATATTTTGTACACAGCAACAAAACAAATAAATCAAAATGGACGATTTTTCGAAAAAAAAAACACTCAATATCTTGAAAACAGGGACACTTTTACTACGGGCATTTTTTTCAGATAGGTTACCTGTACAATTACATGTGACTTCGAAACTCTTGATAATATGATTCCTGTATTTATTTACTAACCGACTTCCAAAATGGACGGGTTATGAATTCTCAGGTTGTGGACCAATTTGAATAATTATTTTTTGTTTAATAGTGTACATATCCGGATTGGTGAAATTTCAAATTTGAGAAAAGAATTGTATTCATAAATGGATCAAAATTTGATATTGATCATATTTCTGTATGGTTTTAGTAGACCAATCAATAGAGCAAAAATTAACTGATTATGTGTAAAAAATACTATCAGGATACCGACTGTGCCATCACATTAACAAAGATTCACAAAGATAGCGATATTTTGCTATGTTTTCCACTCGCAACTATGGTTTTTTACTTTGTTATAAACAATTGAAGCAAGAAAATTACATTTTTTTTTCTTAGTATGTTTATAAAATCAAAAATAATAAACTAATCTCAATGGTGTCAACAGGTCAATTGTAAAGCATGAAAATACCAATGAAATTAGCCCAGGCTCGATCCGATTGGATCATTAGTAACGGAAAAACAAAAAATACTGAAAAATTTAGCATTAAAAAAAAATCGTATCTTCGTCACTTT
Source organism: Octodonta nipae (assembly GCA_034190945.1). Classification (NCBI taxonomy): domain Eukaryota; kingdom Metazoa; phylum Arthropoda; class Insecta; order Coleoptera; family Chrysomelidae; genus Octodonta; species Octodonta nipae. The sequence goes on along the minus strand of CM067217.1, from coordinate 85,215,099 downwards.
AGAAGCTGTAGAACACTGGGCTTTTAGGAACTGATATTAATTTACATCTATTTTAGTATGCCAAAACCAGACGCTACCGGTTTATTTTCTGTACACTATTTTTGCATTATGTCCCCATGCGTCATAGATAATCAAATTTCAATTTTGGAAAAAGTTGTTGAAAGTAGAGGTGTCATTTTACAAAGCCTCTATTCTCATTTTTCACTAAATGGGGAAGCGTATAGTAATATATAGTAGAGGCACATACATAGATCGTTTTAATATTTAAAATCCTCACAAGTAAGATTTTTTCTAATGACCGCTCTCTTTCGATGTTCCGTAAACCCAAAATCCACAAATTAAAGCAAAAACGAGAAACCATTTACATATAAATATATTAATAAACAAACATTTCTCATTTGATATAAAATCGAACAAATCACTCTATATAGAAGTCTTTTTAGCGATTAGATTCTTTCACCATCTGTCAGAGTGACAGTTACTATCGATAATAATTATTGTTAGCAGTTCCCCTCAACAACCGTGTTCCCCCCCACTACTCGAACACATTCATACGTCACCAAATTTTGGTCATGTTTGCTAACATTTTTCGTATATTTCACAGACGTTTAATGAAAAATGAAAATAGAGGCGTTGTAGAATGATAGCTCTACTTTCAACATCTCTTTTCTGAATTGATATTTGACGATCCATGTCGCATGGAGACACACTGCAAGAATAGTGGACTAAAAACTTCAGATAGCAATTATTCAAAAACTAATAAACCGATAGCGCCTGGTTTAGTCACGCATAAGGTAGATATCAATTACTATCAGTTCCCACAAGCCCAGTTCTACAACTTCGATAGTGACGGAGTTATGATAATATAAAGAAAACCGCTAAATTTTCCAGTATTTTTTGTTTTTCCCTGTTACTAAAGATCTTATCGGATCAATCCTGGGCTCATTTAATTGGTATTTCCATGCTTTACAATTCACCTGTTGACACCATTGAGATTAGTTTATTATTTTTCATTTTATAAACATGCAACGAAAAAATACCCAATTTTCTTGTTTCAATTGTTTATAATAAAGTAAAAAAACATAGTTGCGAGTGGAAAAGTTAGCAAAACATCACTACAAATCATTCTTAATGTGATGGCACAGGCAGAATCCTGATAGTATTTTTTGCACGAAAAAATCTCTATTGATTGGTCTATAGGTATATCGGTCGATTTCTCTAAAACCCCTTACTAATTTGTATAATTTAAATTGAAGTTCTATTAACGAAGATTCCGATGTAGTCTCATATGTTTTTCTGCGACTTGCAAGATGTAGTTTTCCAGAAAATCGCCGATAAAGCTACTATATCAAAAACACCATCTGGAATGGAATGGGGGGTTTAACTGTGATATGTTGGTAACTATTTAAAGAACGATCATGCCAGAGTACTTACGTTTTGTCTTCGCTTCCTCTGCTGACCGCTTTGTGTTGAAGTGGACTGTATTTTGAGGAGCTGACCCCGCACTGCCCTTTAGCTGATTTCACTTAAAACTATAGCAATGAAGAACTAGAGAGATTAGTTCTTTTACGAGCGAGAGTGTCTCAACTGTCCAAGACGGCTGATCAAGCGACTCTGGCAATGAGTATGCGCGTAAAATTCACCAACAAAAACAACAAAAAATACAAAAGAAAAGATTCGGAATTACACTGCTAATCCAAAACTTTTGTTCCAAAATATATACACTACTCTACTAATAAATGTTAATGAATCCTCAACACCATCCAAGTGTTTTAAGTGACATTTCTTTAAAAAAAATTAATTCCAACGTAATAGTCCGGGAACTGTAGACACTGAAAGTTTTAATCGCGTTTTTTTTAATATTTCATATGAACGTCGCAAGTATATTGGTAGTATAGTATAGTATAATTAATTTTATTAAACATGTTTTCGAATTAAATTAACGAGTATCAAGCTTATTTTATTAGCATACCCGTTGACTATCGATTTACATAATTTTTTTTTCAATTTTGCTATGCCGGAGCTTTTAGTATCGCAGACACCCCTCAAAACAGTGACAACACTGGTCAGGCTCTAAATTTCTGTTCGGTGCGATCATATACAGGGTCTTTAGCATAGTTAACGAAATCATAAAGGTTATAAAAACAATAGTAATAATAATGAATGTAATTAAATATATTTTTGGGTTGTCAACCAAGTTCATTTTGTTAGTATAACTGGCAGCAGTCGATTTAAAAGAAAATTGATCATGTTGCGATGAGTGGGCTTTCGGTGTTACGTTTTCTATTAAGTTATTTAAACAAAATGAAGAAAAAAAATAGCCCTGTTTAAAATAAAACTGAAAGTTAAAAATACCTACAATTTAATATAATGTAAAAGATGTAGTAGTACACATTCGGTTACTGTGAAGTAACAAATTTTTAAAAGACAGTGTCACAAAATAATCAAACCCAGAAGTGAAACCTTTGACGTTGGTTTAATATTTCGTGACCTTGAACAGAAATCAGCCATTACTTTGGCAGTAAATCCTGGCAATAAATATAAATGCCATATAGTAAGACATATTATATAAAGATCTCTTATAAAATTGGCACATATAAAAACAGGTACATATAAAAACAAAAAAAATATGGTACATAGGTTTCTGCATTATTGGGTATCCTAAATAAGATTTGAGGTTTTTGCCTGCTGAAGCAACCCGGAACAGCAGAATATGTGCCTTCTAGGTTACTTGCCATTGTTTAAATATTTTTCCATATATTTTGAACAAACTGTAATTGTTAACTACATTCTAAATAATATTCACAAAGCTTGTTATTGTATTAATATTCTGTGATATAAAATAGTTGATAGTTTGATTAGTCTGTGTCTGAGATAAATTAATATACTTTATAGTTCTGTAAAGTTATATAATAGCTTTGTCGCCCATGCCCAAAGAAATTTGTACCTGGCGGGAAGGGGGAGTTTCGCGTATAGGTTTGATTATTCTGTGGTAGTGTCTTTTAATTAAAAAGTCAGGGGGGTTGTCAAGAGTCCAAAAATCACAGAAAACAATTTGTATTTGACTATTTTATTAACAAAATCTGGGTTGAACTATTGGGACAAATTTTTTATCTGAATGTAGTGAAAATGAGTTGATAATAAAGAAAACGTAAATTTTATAGATAAATATAAGCATGATACCTATAAGACGATAAATAAGAGGTTGTGCAAGATAATCGAAGAATGAATGAGAAACAATCCATTAGTTAACTTGATCTGTAAACATTTAAATCTATATAATTACTAGCTGACTCGGGCTAGACGGGCTAGATTTATCGGCGTATTTGAACATTTTTGTCATAAGGTAATTTCCACATTCCTTACATTTTAGATTTTTGTTCCCCAAGGACTCTTCGTGCCGCAAACGACTCTGATACTAGTGCCAGCAAAAAGGGGTTAGTATGCTGGTCCGACACCTCAAACGACGGCCTCTGTCTGGATACAAAGCTGTGTTGGAGCGATCGAGCCTTTGTGTTTAGTCTCAGGTCTCGATATACTCACCGCGGAGTTCCTCCGTTACAGCTTTTAATCCCACACCCGAAGATTACAGGCGCCCGGTAAAGCGCATATCTGGACATGAGATCCGACTCAACTCAAAGTCTATGACCCTTATGTATCGACGATGTTACCGGTCCATGAGCGAACCCGGAGCACCTTACAGCGGTCGGGGCTGTAATTCTAGGTGTGCAGGCGCGGATGGGAATAGGATTTGCCTCGGATACTAGACGGGTACACTCCCTTTCCAGGGCAGAATCCCCCCGCCCGACACCTCAAACGGCCATCGTCTATCCCCCTCTCTCAAGGGCATGCACATGAATGAGACTCGGAGTTCACACATGCCCGCCCAGGGGTCTACCTATCACAACCATTTGCCCCTGCGAGGCCAACACCAGACGGAGAGGAACCGCTAGCACAACACGGTGGGCTTCCTCTCCCCCGCAGTACCCATTTGGTCCTTACGGACATTGCAGAAGTCAAAGACTGGAGTGACGACCCCTCCGATCGTACTTCTCCTGACCGCGTCCGTTTAAGGTTTACCTAGCGTAGATGGGCCACCGCCCGAGTAGGCTATACCTTCTCGCCCATGCTTACTTTACTACACTGGTGTTTCCACTAAGTGGATCACAGTAGAGCTAGTTTTACGGGTAAAAGGCGCATGGTAGGCTAGAGGAACTCGTCTCGAATACTAAGTCGCGCCCTGTAAGGTCCACACTGTTACCCTTAGCCTTCACATTAGCAAGTCACCGTTCATATGGTTGCTCTTTAGACGAAGACCAGTACCCAGGAGAGACCACGTGGAGGTGGTGATAGGCACTTGTATGTTTCTCTTAACTGGTGTAGGGTCCGAAAACCTTGATCTGCGAGAAAGCATACTTCACTCCCTTTATTTACGACCTATTCTCATCCCTATCAAATATAGATACATACAAAATTTTATAATATTGGTCGAGCCGTTTCGGAGGAGTTTGACCACAAACACCGTGACACGAGTTTTTTATATAGTAGATAAAAATAACTGTCTTTACATCTATATAAAAAAGTAAACATTAATTACCAAATGTATGTTCAGAACGGCTCCGCCTATTAGACTATTTTTTTATGTGTTTGTAATTATCAGGACAATAATGGTGTGAAAGAAATTCTTTGGAAAATTGTACGGAAAAATGAATAGTTTGTGTTATAAAACCTGTAGGTATAAATAATAAGAAATCCCTACTAAATGTTAGGCACAAAAATGGAGAATGGCTATTTTTTTAATATATATTGAAGTTCAAGAAAGGCCCTTATGAAAAGAGAATTTGGAAATATTTACCGGAAAACGGGCACTTCAATCAAGTATTAATGTCAATCACATCAATCAAAAACACACTGTGTTTGCGGATCTAACGTACACTGATAGAAGAAGGAATTTGAACCAAATAAGGTTTATTAATAGCTAACAAATGATTCATTTGAAAATTTGACCAAGTGAATATGTATTTATCCTCTATATGTAATAAAATGTTTTGTTGTTAAGCTCATAACTTAAGAACGCCTGGACACAATTTGGCCAATTTTCATCTTAAATGTTTCTAATTATCTGATTTATGTTTTAGGGAAAGATAAATTGAAAGAGATGCTATAAAAATTGGAAAATACGAGAAAAAGAGCTAAAAAAAATTTACCCTACCTGGAGCATCAAATAAATATTGCGAAGCTACAGGAACACCTAGAAAATGGCAATACGAAGTCATTGAGAATCTCGGAAAACATTGACAAGCTACTGAGAACGAGTAGAATAAACTTTGCGAAGTTACCGAAATACTAGACTACTCGGACAGCGGTATCCGTTCGTAGACGCGACGGAACTAAATACAAACATTGCTCCACTATCGGAACTGGCAGAACAACGTCTGCCAGGACAGCTTGTTATCAATCAGATTAATAACTTCCAATAATAACATAAGGGTAACTATTGCGGATTTTAAATGGGTTTCAATTTTTTACCATCGTACATGTACATTAACTGGAACCGTCAGACAATAAAACTGAAATCATCATTTGCGAAATAATTTGTTACTTAATTATATTGGTAGTGAAGTATTTTGTATAAGTACACAGAAGGGTGTATGATAGTAGAAAAAAATGATGGAAATATGAAAATTCATATACGTATATTATCTTCAAATTTTTAACAATGATTTTGGTCGAAATTCGACCACTGGGCGACCGCTAGTTAATTTTAATTATCTCAAAAAATAAAGGAATTTGTCGTTTACAATATATTTTTAAAACCTCCAATTTCATTCTTAAATATTTTTAAAGAAGCAAAATTAACCACACTATTTTATGTATTTTCGTTAGGCATGCACATTGCGCCTAGAATATAAACTCAAAACTAACTATTACATAATTTTCTTCATGTTGATTAGAGATATAATTATTGGTGCCAAAATTATAGTGTGCTGTTTTTCGTGGTCAAGATTTACGAAGTACATATTTCATCTCCAATTAACCAAAAACTTATCAGCAATCTTCGGCTAGAACACAAAAAAGATAAGATGACAAGTTATACAGTGCCAGTCACAAGTTTCCCCCACACGTGTATCTTTTGAACGAGTATATTTCCATTAACGAAATTTGGAGGGTGAAAATAAACTGTTGCAAACTTCTCTACTAGTGGTAACAGGGGCTGTAACGGTAATAGAAGACGCCACAGGGCCACTGTGGTCATTAATTTTAAATAGGACCTTATGGCAAGTGATAGCTCATTTGAAAGGTATTGACAATACACACTACCGTATTAATTTTGTTGTATTTAGGCCAGTTTTGATGGATACCTTTAATTAATTATTCAGTCTGCCTCTGGTTAATTGTCAAAAAGTTTTTTTAATTTTCTACTAATTATTTTTTTGCGAAAAATTTTATACCTTAAATATTTAGTGCTATTATTGTTTAACGGGACGTCTAGGAGTTTACATAGGCAAAATGGTACAAAGCCAACAAAGTAGCAGCAGTCTTAATAATTGGTGATTGTAGAACGAATCTCTGTGAAGCGGAAAGTTTATTTAATGAGAGGTACCCAGATCGTACTATATCAAGGACGTACCTGAGGGATATTCTTCAGTAGTAGCAGTAGTGTTAAAGATGCCAAACGATCTGGTCGACTGACAGTTAGTGATAACAAGAAAATTGACATAATTGTACAAATGGTAACCCTACTTCCTTTACAGCTAAAGTTGTGTCTATCTGTGAAGTTAGTCAAAGTACAGTACATAGATCGTTGGTAAAAAACAACTGTCATCCATGAAAATATAAAAAATGGTGCACTAACTTTCAGATGACGACCCTTACAGAAGACTGGAATTCTGTGAAATTATGGCAAGTAAAATTAATCGAAACCAATTTTCATTAGTGTAAGTATAACCGTCAAAAATACGAGGGGGGGATTTTCTTCTTTTTGTTTAACTTGTGTTTTACATAGGTATTTGTTATGATTTTCGACAATTTTTTGTCAGTGTATGACACCAACAGAGTTTGTTAGAACTTATCTTATTGTTTTCTTTTCTTGTTTCTCGTTATTTCGTTTGTCCTAATGAAATTTACATTTAATTAATATGCCGCCATTCATTTAATGAATAGACTTTCATCATGTAATACTTAGGAAGCCCGAATTACAAAAACAAAAAATGTGAAATTTAAATAATTTTAAATGCGTTTGTCAAATCTAATTGTTGAATACGAATACGATGACTACCTTACAATTTGCAGACAATCAAGCAATAATGGAATGAGACAGAGAAGGTGTACCAGATATGACATGTAAACTAAAAGAAACATATGGAAGTTGATTTAAATATAAGCCTGGAAAAAAAAAACAAAGTACCTATGTATAGGAGACAAAATTACTACAGAGAACATACAATCATTCAAAGAGTATATATATATTTATGTACAATTGGTACAGATAAAAACAAAGAAGAGTGATGAGATTCGTGAACGGCATATTATGGAGCAATAACAGAATGAATTAAAAAATGAACCTACAGAAATTGCGTTGAGAAGTTCCGCTAGAATGTCGATATCGATATTACAAGGAATAAGAAATGAGGAGATGATGCGTTGGCAAATACGAACAGAGTGCAGAATTAAGAAAGATATTGAAAGAAGACAATTATTCGGGCAAAGAATGAGGCAAACTCGACCGCCAAAACAAACAATGGTCTGGATACCAAACTTTAAAACGAAAAGAGGAAGACCTTTTGGAATTGGATGGAAGGCGTTCAGAAAGCCATAACCGACCGAAGTCTACAAGCAGGATAGTGTGAAGATATCGGGCAATGTCGCATGTTTTAAACCGAGATATATTTATGTATATTAAATACTATTTTTTACTTGTATCGGCAGATATTTAATGATTAAGCTCAATTTAATATCGTACCGACTAGGCGCCAAAGCGAACGGGAAAATTAGATTTTGCAGTAAATTTAAACGGTTGACGTCTTAAAAAACTCTAACTAGCTTTACTGTAAATCTTGACTGCATCCGGTTCCGCAAAAGCCGGAGATTTGAAAAATTTGTAATGCTAAAAGTTATATTTGGTTTATTAAGAACATCGTAATAATATGAGGTCAGATATATGCAAATATTTTTAATTGGATAATGAAGTAGCATCATAGCATTAAGATTATTAAAATGACTTTGTGGAAATTGACGAGGTTCTGAAGAGTGTAATTACTTCTAAAACAAATTGAGGCATTGCTTCTAAGATTTGTTATTAGTTTCAGAAATGTTTCACAACAGGTTATTTCGATTAGTGGCAAATGCGTTTTAAAACCTTCTAGTAATATACATTTTAAATAATTAATCAGATTTGGGAGTAGTTGGAAGTATTTGTTTTTAACGGCTAATTTGTGCTCATCTAATCGGGCTGAAATTGTCCTTTTGGTTGGTTTGTCCAACGTATACTATATACCTTTGATTTTCCAGCTTAACTTTTGGTTTCGATTTCTTAGGCTATTGCCTTGTGACGTTTATATGCCGTGGTTATGTCTTGTTTTCGTATAATTCAGCTATTTATTTCCGTTCTTTTAGCATATGGTGAGACATTTTTTCGTCTGGAAGTAAGGTCTCATTTTGGTTTTCTATTTAGGTGTGTTTTATTGTGTTTTGAATGTGTGGTGTCGAGCGGCAGATATCTGTTTTAATCCATGTATTTTATTATTGTCACGTGTGAGTCATATAGATCTCGAAAAGAGTTTCTCTGCAACTTTGCATTTGAGAACGGTGGTGATGGGATTCGAATTTAGACATACGTTTGTGTGTGTCGACTTTGTGTACACGGCAAAGCAATAAGACGGCGTTGTCCAATTCATCAGATGCAACAAACCTCAGCCAACAGGAGATAGCAAAGTCCCCAAGACCCTCAAACAATCTGAAAATATCACAAAACGCTACCGTCGTAATGAACACCGTCGTTTATCAGCAAGGCAGTAGGGGCATGGGTTTAAAAAACACAGAATTCCAAAATTAAAGATTCGGCTTTAGAAGAAGGTATGAGGAACCTCATTCGAAGTACACACAGACTATATAAATGAATGCATGAGCTATTAAGCCAATTCCTTTATTTTTAGCAAGTTCTACTTTTTCAATTCTGTTCGATTTTGTTCTTACCATAATGAATAAATATTTTCACTTACAAGATATGCTTTGCTAGCTGAACAAGGGTTTATTGGAAAATTTAAATTACCTAACATTCCAGTTTCTTTTTCTGCTTATCAGGTTTTTCCTTTAGGAGAAGGACTAATGTATTCTCCGAATTATTGAGCTGAACAATGATACATTAAATAGCAATATTTTCAGAGAAAAAGTTATTCGACATTTTCTGTGTGTGCTGCTGAGATTAATCTTATACTTTCGTAGGTAACCTAAACCTCTACTTCCTGACGAAGTGCTTTTCGCGTAACTGACTATTGAGAGTAATACAATACTGCAGGTATTCCATATAAAAGCGTGAGTACAAGATCAAGAAACTTTATACACAAAACTAGTATCAGGTTCGACAATAATCTGGTACAACGTATTGAATCTTCCATTTCAATAATTAAAAAATCTGTTATATGCAGTGGAACCCATTTCGCTTTATCTTTATTAGTTTACCTACTTTGAACACACTTTTGTTGTGCAGAGATTTCAATGTTCATGTTTGAAAAGAAAGACTTACTAGATTAAATTTTAAAATTAATTAGGTGTAACTAACAATTTCATATATATATATATATATATATATATATATATTATATATATATATATATATATTTTATACCCCTTACCAACCCGCACTGAGGCAGCGTGGTAAGGTATGCCTCATATCCTCTGTAAAATTCTAAGAATATTCTTCGTCTTCTCAATCCTTCGAGACAATTCTTCTTACAAAAAGACCTTAAGCTCTTTATCTGTTCCCTCAAGACCTTAAGTGTCTCCGATTAGCTCTTCAGCTTTCGCTTCATTAATACATTCCGTTACGAGTCTAGTTATACAAAGGCCAATTCCTCAACCTCTAGCCTTGAGTTTCCGATAAAAACTGCCAAAATTATGTTCGTCCTCTCAATCCTTCGAGCCAGTTCTTCAATTCTTCAGTCCTACACTTCTTCTTCTTCATTTCAGTTTGTAAAACCGACCATTTGCCCACCTACCTTCAATTCTCTTCAATACAGTCCTTCAGTCCTTCTCACAGATCTTAAGCTCTTCTTCTTCTTCCTCTGTTCTCAAGACCTTAAGTTCTCCATTTCCACAGCTCTTCAAGTTCCTCTGCAATCTTTCAATTCTTCAGGGAGGCTACACCATGAAAAATTGGTTGAATATAGCTGCATATGATATATGATATATATATATATATATATATATATATATATATATATATTAGGTGGTTTCCGGGAATTCATCCGCGTAGTTGATAACTGATCCCTGCCGGGATCGATGGTAAAATGACGACGTTTCGGTAGAGTCACATCTGCCCTCTTCAGGTCGGTTCGCATAATTCTCGTAGCCTTCTGCTTTCGCTTCTAGTTACTCGAATACTGCAGCGAGCGCGCTGTTATATAGTCGCGGCTCGGCGCCTATCGGTTGACACCGTGAACGGCTGCGTGTGATTGGCCCTTGGCGTCTCAGTGGGCACGGCTCCATCCTGCTGATTTGTTATTTCCGGTTGAGTTGTTATTTGACGGGTACGGGCCGGTACGGTGTTTAATAGGATTTTCCAACAATTCGATAAGTTCTGAATTTCATTGCGTGCGTTTAGACTGTGAGGTCTCTTCGCTATTTCAATTGCCTCTCTTACGAGTCTTGATTTCGGGTGTTCTATATTTGCCAGTACTCTGGTGTTCTCAAAGTCTATTCGGTGTGACATCGTGGTGGCGTGTTCCGCAATAGATGTTGTTTTTTCCTGCTTTCTTACAGCGTTCTGGTGTTCATCACGTCTAGCTTGAATTCTTCTATTAGTTTGCCCCACATAGGTTTTATGACAGTCTGCACATGGAATCTATAGAAGAAAATGAGGCCCTGAAACAACTGCGCCTCAACAAGGACATTGTCATTCTACCTGCTGATAAAGGAAATGCGACTGTAATTTTAGATACAGCGGATTATTCAAACAAAATTCAAATATTGCTACAAGATCCAGCATATAAACAAATTACTACCGACCCAACAACTTATCTAGAGAAAACAACCAAGGCCAAATTCCAAGCAAGTAGGATCGACAAAAATCTCCAACTGCAACTCATCATCCGCGTGAAAAGTCATCGAGATGTCCGAAATTCTATGGGTTGCCAAAAGTACATAAAGAGGGTGCACCGTTGAGGCCAATAGTAAGCTCAATTGGATCTCCAACACAACACCTAGCCAAATACCTAGCCCAACAACTTCAACCGTTTGCAGAGGGGGCAGACTCATATGTAAAAAATTCGACACATTTCATCGAAATTCTTAGAAAAACGGTCTTACAACCAGAGTGTCTTCTTGTAAGTTTTGACGTAGTGTCCCTTTTCACCAACATCCCTATCGACGAAGCCTTGGATATCATAATAGAAAAATACAAACCACCTCAACACCTTGTAGACTTAACAAGGCACTGTCTGATGAACACTTATTTTGTTTACGAGAACCAACGATACAAACAAGTGGAAGGAGCTCCAATGGGATCGCCACTCTCACCAGTTATAGCGAACCTTTTCATGGAGAACTTTGAGGAGTTGGCACTAACAACAACAACTCTTAAACCCAGTTTGTGGTTGCTATATGTGAATGATACATTTGTGATTTGGCCTCATGGGAGGGAACACCTCAATACTTTTTTAGATCATCTTAATGGCATCCATCACAAAATAAAATTTACCATGGAGGTTGAAGACAACAATCAACTGCCATTCCTTGATGTTCTCATAAATAGGAAGCAAGATGGAACCCTTGGTCATACAGTATATAGGAAAGCAACTCACACCAACAGATACCTTCATGCTAATTCTCACCACCACCCAGCCCAACTACAAGCCGTCGTCAAGACTTTAGTAACCAGATCACAAAGGCTAGCTGACCAGGATAACATCAAACAGGAAATGGACAGTTTAAAAACAGCTCTAAGACAAAACGGATTTACAGACCGAAATATACAAAGAGCCCTAAAGTCAAAACCGAGACAAACAGACGAGGAGCATGAGACACCAATAACCAAGGCTTATTTAACGTATGTCAAGGGGACCACGGACAGTATTGCAAGAATTCTACGGACACACAATATCGATACTATTTTCAATACAGACAGAAAAATAAGCACGGTGTTGAGGACTCCGAAGACGAGGATCGCTTTAGAACAACAGGGAGTGTACGAGATTCCATGTGCAGACTGTCATAAAACCTATGTGGGGCAAACTAATAGAAGAATTCAAGCTAGACGTGATGAACACCAGAACGCTGTAAGAAAGCAGGAAAAACAACATCCATTGCGGAACACGCCACCACGATGTCACACCGAATAGACTTTGAGAACACCAGAGTACTGGCAAATATAGAACACCCGAAATCAAGACTCGTAAGAGAGGCAATTGAAATAGCGAAGAGACCTCACAGTCTAAACGCACACAATGAAATCAGAACTTATCGAATTGTTGGAAAATCCTATTAAATACCGTACCGGCCCGTACCCGTCAAATAACAACTCAACCGGAAATAACAAATCAGCAGGATGGAGCCGTGCCCACTGAGCGCCAAGGGCCAATCACACGCAGCCGTTCACGGTGTCAACCCATAGGCGCCGAGCGCGACTATATAACAGCGCGCTCGCTGCAGAAAATCTTAGTATTCGAGTACTAGAAGCGAAAGCAGG
>CM067217.1:84415847-84596996 GCA_034190945.1 Octodonta nipae | reverse complement strand
CCTATGTCCCGGAAATTGGGAGTCAATTTTGACCTGTTTCTAATTGTCATATCTAAATGTAATTGTATGTACTTGTAGTACAGGGCGAATGTAAATAAATATATTTTTTAGTGATACCGACACATCCACAAATATTTAATATATTTATAGTTTTACTTCGATTTGCTAAGCCTATTTTTTATTCAGATTCTTAAACTATAATTATTTATTGATGAATAGGCTCTACCACAATGGTTGTCCAGTTAATCGAAATAGTGGTCGTCCAATTCTAATTCGACGATAATTAGTTAGAACTTTTTGAGGTCGTTTAGGCGGTGAACGGTTCCACTCATCATTGGGGTATTGTTCGTTGTCGTGGATATTTTCTGTGTGCTGCTGGACTTTTGTATAAAATATGGTGTCCATCTACTGCAACTCTCCAGGTGGGTGGAGTTACTTGCCGAAACGAACTGAGGAATAGAAACAGTTTACCCTCCGAATGGACCCATAAAGCCAAGGACGTGCAACAGGTACGATTCAGTTTTGCTCACATAGTGACAACATGTATTTTTTAAAGATGATGAGCGCTATCTGATTGAAACGTGAAAGAGCTGTCGTTTTTTAAGATGAGAAATCCAAAAACCTTCACAAATATTTCGTACTCATGAGAACATTAATACTCTCTTTCTGGAAAACTGTTGCTTTCGTATTATACGTTACTTGATAACACAGGCTTTGCAATTTCTCGTCTTCCATTGGAGAACTTTCATCTTACTTTCTAGTTCTCTGCTTTTGTGATCGGAGGTGGTGGTTGCTTTATTTTGCACGATGTTCTTCTGTTGCGTTTTCTATGCGTTCTAAAGGGCGTTCTGAAATGTATTTTACATAAAATATTTTAATATTTTATCGCAAAATGAATTCCGAAATCCAGAGTTTCAAAAAAATATATCTCGAAAAGTTAATATCATAAGATATTTTGCAAAATCTATACTTTGTTGTTAGTTTGAACTAGATTTCCAGAAGAAAAAATAAAATCATTTTTAAATAGCAAACCCGTATTCTGGTAAAAGGTCTTCAAGTTCTTGCTTAGCAACTCTTTTTTATTTTTGTGCTTGGAACTATTTACAGCATTGCGTTTGAAAAAAAATCATAAAGTAATGATGCTATACAATGATTTAAAATATGAAGTAATGTTATTTAAAACAATCCCGAATAGTAATTTATCAAAATTTTATGAATTAATATTTTCATGCTCTGGAAGTATATTATTTTGGGACAAAACAAGGCTTGATTAAGTTATGAAAAAGGGACATGTGTGAATTATATTTGATTCACCATGTTAAAAATATAATTCAGATTATTATTATTACAATTTTTTTAATATGTGGTACTATATGGGGTAACACTTTACAGTAAGCAATTATAACTGTAATCCGAAATTATTAGGTTTATTATTCCAGTAATAATTCATTTTCCTTACTAACTCGAGAATTTACAATATAGGGAGCTATCAAATACTCATAAATAATTATCTTTTTATAAATAGATCTCCCTATTCCTGGCAAATACAAGCTTGTTACAAGATGTTAACTTGGCAACATTTAATTTGCTTATACTCGCATTAAAAATTGTGACGCATGCGTTCCCCACTCGTAAATGGTAGCACAGCTGATTCGACACCCTTGTGCTTTGTTTATATCATCCACATGGTGCAAGTTGTTTACCGGGGTATGGGGAAGGAAAGTGGTATGTGAGTTAGTACAGAGTATAATGAAACTAGGTGTTGTCAAGTTTACTCGCAATATTTGAAATATTGGTTTATAATTATGTATTGCATAATGAAATAAATAAAAAATTGGTATATATATTTGCAGTATTGAGTTATACAATTTGCTTCAGTATGTTGTTAAAAAAATGAGAATTGGATAATTATTGTTTCTGAATTATTTACAATTTATTAGTACTTATGGAGTATGAACATATAAAGGGTTAACTGTATGAGAGGATGGATTTTCATGTACAACAGTGAAAATAAATAAAAAGCTTTATAAATTAAATGTATAATATATATATATATATATATATATATATATATATATATATATATATATATATATATATGTATTAGATGGATAAAAGTATATCCGAAAGTTTTCATAATAAAACAGTTTCCTAAAACCTGTAGTTTTACCAGGCTGCTTTAACTGAAGTTATATATATATATATAATATTATATATATATATATGTATTAGATGGTTTCCGGGAATTCATCCGCGTAGTTGATAACTGATCCCTGCCGGGATCGATGGTAAAATGCCGACGTTTCGGCAGAGTCACATCTGCCCTCTTCAGATCGGTTCGCATAATTCTCGTAGCCTTCTGCTTTCGCTTCTAGTTACTCGAATACTGTATTCGATCATCCTACCGGAAGCTGCAGAGATTTCCTGAACAGACTGAGTGTTTGGTATAAGTTGGACATGGCCCAATGTCGCCCCAGCTACTCCTTCATCATTTACAATTCCAATGGAATCTCTTTTTTTATTCATTACTGAGTTTTGGTTAAAAACCCTTGCAGCAGATCGAACACAATTTTGATTTTGGTGATAAAGACTTACCAGATCAACACGTCCTTGCAATGTGTATACCATAATTATGTTTTAAATTTTCAACAAATCAGTAAAGTGATAACTAGACAGAAAAATCTACAATGCTTCAAATGATCGAATAAAGGTCAGAATAGATAAACAAACTTGCTGTAAATATCAGCAAAAAATTATGTAAAATAAATGAATGTTTACATTTAATGTTTTTCTTGTATTGTGTGTTATTACAGGGTGCGACAGTGAAACAGGATGGTTTAAGAACGTACTATAAAAGAACTTCTTTTTAATACTTTTCCATGCAGTAAAAACTTTTAATTTAATAATCCGGTTTTACAGCTAGGTCCGTTAGGTTTTCTCGTATTAGTCTTGTTTTGTAATGAATTGTTTGTGCGATCTGTTTGCAACAATCGAAATTGATTTTATTGCCCGATTGATTCATGTTCCGCAAGTGACATTGAGATACAACATCGAAGCTAACTAGGATATTATTATCTAGGAAGGAAGAAGAGTTATTTACGTACGAGGATGCTTGCTTGGCTAGAGGTTGAAAGGTTTTGACTAAATACCGGGCTAATTCTTGGATCGGGGATTGTACCAAACTGACAATGGGCCTAATCGTGGGTAGTAGACTTTTCACGAGAAATGATGATCTTTTTGATGTTCTGTTGGTCTTTTTCTCTAAGTAAGTAGTGTTAATTATTGTTAATTATTTCGTAGTCTGGAGTGTGGAGTAGAGAATTCATCTTGTGAACATAATCCTTAGTGTTGAGAAGAACAATCGGGATACCTTTGTCGGCAGGAAGAATAGTTATGTCATCGTTGTCACGTAATTGTTTAATGCATGTCTTTCGTTAGAAGTTTTGTTTGATTTTGGTGGCTTTGATGTGATGAGTACTCTAGCAAGGTCTTGACAAGTATCTTCGGCCTCAATATCTGTTAGTTCAAACAAAGTTAGCTCAACTTGAGAAATGATTCTTTCAGTTGGAATAGTTTTTGGGGTCACTTCGAAATTGAAACCTTTTGATAAGACGTGAAAGCTGGTAGAATATAAGGGGAAGTCAGAAAAGTTGTGGACAGTCGTCTGAGGGAGTGAGGTGACAGCGGGTTTTTGTTATGTTAGTCGTGCTGGTTTATATTTTTGAGTCACTGTTTTCTTTTGTGCCAAGTGTTCAACTTTATCGCTCGAAATGCCATCAAAATTGACCCACAGAATTGGATGAGGGCTGAAAGTATGTAATGATGAATAACAATGATACACATTTTGTTTTGGGTTGGTCAAGTTGGTATGTGATTGATGGATAGAATTTTGTACCAGGGCGAAACTTGCTTTGTTTAGAATACTCGAAAGTGAAGAGGTGTGAAGTTTCAGTTTGTAGGTGTTTGGAATGATGTTATAGGTTCTGAATTTCTTAAATACTCGACGTTTCGACTCCTGCTTTGGAGCAATTATCAAGAGACAAAAATAGTTGATATTGTTACGAAATTTACCAAAGCCGACCCTGTTTCATTTCAGTACGACACCAATCGCTTTGAGAAAAAAAATGGTTCTCGAAATGACTCGGCAGCTGTAGAATTAATGATTGATTTTACGAGAATTTCTATGCTGGTTTTAGAAAGGAAGCAGCCCACGATCGCAAGTTAGTTAGACAGGACGACGAGCGTATATCATAATGTTATTGTGAATCAGCTGTTCTGTATAATTTGATGTAGAAAAGTGAAAGTGAATATTAGTTTTATAATTTTAAATTGAACCCACGGACTATATAACAAAATTTGGTGTCAGGGTAAAGGATTAAGTGCAGTTAAAATCGTAATTTGATTTAAGGAAACCCGTAGTATGCAAAAAACCGACGAAACTACCAAAAAAAATTATCAAACAGGTTACCGAGGGACTGGATGAAAAAATAACTCAGATTCTGGAAAAACGAGACAAGAAGGAGAAACAACATCAACAAGAAATTCAACAAAGGTTAGTGAAATCTTTTGATGAAAAAACAACAAATCTTGTTTCCACGATGGAAGAAAAACAAAAAAAATTTTTTGGAAGGATTGTTCTCGAAATTTGAAGAAAAACAAGGCAAAACGGAAGAAAAAAGACAACTACAATTTGAACAATTAATGCAAATATCACAGTATCACAGGTTAATCAAACAGTTAATGAAAGAATGCAAATAGTTGAATCTGACATAAAAGAAATAAACGACGACATAAAAATCCTAAAAAGTAATGTGGAGACTCTTGAAATCAAAGTAGATGACATCGATTCCATCCAGAGCCAGGTGATATTTGAAATCAGTTCCATTAAAAACACGGTACAAAGTGAAGTAAGTGAAGTACAAGATAAAATCAGTGACATCCAAAACAAGGTAGAAACAGAAATCAAAAAAATGCAACAGGACTTACAGCGAGGAAAATACCAGAACACCGTGAGTAACAAAGGTTCCTTTAGTAAACCACCCACATTCGACGGCAGTTCATCTTGGCCCATGTATAAACGGCAATTTGAGGCCGTGGCTACAGCTAATGGATGGGATAATCAAGAAAAATCTACTTCTCTGGTAATTTCGGTAAGAGGTCCGGCCCTAGAACTCCTCCAAAGCATTCCAGTCGAGGAACAAGGCAATTTCGACAAGATCATCCTGGATAAGCGATACGACAATCAATCCTTGAGTCAGGTATACCAAGTCCAACTGAGTGGAAAGACGCAAAAATCCGGTGAAAGCCTCAAGAATTCGAAGCAGAGATTGGACGGTTAGTACACTTGTCCTACCCAGACCTGCCAGAGGAAACGAAAGACCAGTTGGCCACACAGAGTTTCATAAACGGCATCACAGTTGTGGAAGTACAAAGAAATTAAGACTGAGTGGCGTCAAGAAGAGTAATGAAGCTCTACTTCGGGCTTTGGAAGTAGAGGCCGTCATGAACATGTCCAAGCCGAGGGTCCGAGCAGTTTTCTTCAACCAGGAAGAGTCAGAGTCACCATTTCAAGAGGCTGGCTGGTCTGAACAAAATATTAGAACGGTCGCAAAGAACTGGCACCAGAGGGGCATGTTACCGCTGCGGACGGACAGGACACTTCCAACGTAACTGCAGAGTAAGGCTACCGGAACGATCACCAACCAGGGGTAGCCAACAAACCGACCTTACCAACTAGGGAAACTCCAATCAGTCAGCATAAGGGGGCGAATACTGACTAACCCTCCACCAGCCCCCAGGACAGTATCCATCCGGGGATTTCGCCGAGATAGCAGCAGCCTAGTCATCAGGAGCATTACCAAATTTGAAAACACTGTTATTGATTTACAACAATTTGCACGTGAGTCGTTGCCTTTAGATATTTTTAATGAATATCAAAAATGCTTCAAATAAATTTTAATAAAACATTTCATAATATTAAAGACATCATAGCAGAAAACTTAGTAAATTAAGTAATTTAAAAACTCATCACATTAAAGTTCATGATAGTTGGTTTAAGAATGTTATCACCACTCCTTGAAGTTGTAGAGTTATCATTAAAATTTTGTTTAACTCTTAGCTCTTCAGATTTTTCTATAAAACGATATCTAGCCGACATTGAATTTGCAATTCAACAACTACAAGAAAACAGGCTGCAAAATATTTATTCTTCTAAAGTAACTAATATCTTTATCAATTTTGTTAATAATAATAATAATAGCTTTAATCATATCAATACATCTTTTGAGTTAACCAGACGTTTTTTAAAAAATAACCCTGATATATTAATTGTGTCTTCAGACAAAGGCAATGTAACCACAGCCATAGAAAAATCTTCATATTTTACATTCGCTAATGATTTATTAAGTGATCGTAATTACTATCAGTTAATTAATAAGATCCGACATCTACTACACAACAAAAAGCTTTAAAACTTATTTCAAACTTAAAAAATAGTGGTCAGATTGATAACAATATGGCTAAACATTATCCTATTTAAACTCCAATTGTGCAATATTTTGTGGATTACCTAAAATTCACAAACCTACATACACTATCGCTACACCCTATTGTCTCCTCAATAGATGCTCCTAACTTAGGCATAGCTGGATTACTTGTTGAAATCCTAACAAGTCATATAACAAAGAAAATCAGTTCGAAGATTCTTTTGCATTTGCTAGTAAATTCAATAACTTTGTTTTACCACATAATTATGTTCTAGTTAGTCTCGATGTTCAATCGCTTTTTTCTAACATTCCTTTGGATTTAGTTATATCTTCCATGAATAAACACCGGACCTCTATTTCGATACACTGTAATATAAATTATAATAACTTTATTGAACTTATTAAATTTGTTTTTACCACTACAGTTTTCTCTTTTAATGGCAATTTTTATAAACAAATTTTCGGCTGTCCAATGGGCTCTAAGTTGTCTCCCATTTTATCACAATACGTAAATGGATGATCTTATTGACGATTGTGTTTCTAGATTTGAATTTGAAGTCAAGTTTTTAAAGAAATATGTATGTAATTTAGAACTTTTACGCATTTTTAATGAATATAATCGCTTTCTTAAATTCACCATTGAAAAAGAAGACCATAATTGTAGCGTACCTTTCCTTGATACAAGAGTTTTTAGAGACGATAACACCCTCAAGTTGGACTGGCACAGAAAACCAAGAAGCTCCGGGAGGTATATGAATTTCTACTGTAACCATCCGTTCAAAATGAAAATTAATCATGTTAATGAAATGAAAAGTAGAATTTTAAAAATTTGTCATCCAACTTTTATTGATAAAAACTTAAAAATTTTGTTTCAGCTAGTTTTAGATAATTCTTATCCTCCCAAATTGTTAAATAAATTATTATACAATAATCCACAAATTCTAGCCACATATAAATCAGATACCAATTAATCCCTTATTAAATAACATTTCTAATTTAAGCAGTGATACAAATTTACAGAATTCCAATTACGTATATGTGCCCCTTCCTTACCTTAAAGAGATCACCCCAAGATCTTGAAGATTTTCAATAATCAACCTAATATTAAATTTTCTCACAAGTCTCTTAAAACTGTTAATGATTTGTTCAGTAAAGTTAAAGATAACATCCCAAGATTTCTCCAATCGAATGTAATATATAAAATTGATTGTAACAATTGTCCAGCCACTTATATTGGACAAACTTCAAGAAGACATAAAAATCGAATAACTTCTCACAAAAGCGATATAAGATTGAATAAAGATTCTTCAGCTTTAACTAGTCATTGTATTGATAATTGCCATACAGCAAACTTTGACAACATCCTTGCAATAGAGAGAAATTCATTTAAAAGAAATTTTTGGAGATGGTATATATTAATAACTTTAATGATAATATAAATAAAAGAACTGATCTGTTAAACCTTAACGTTATATATTGCAATTTGCTTGAAATCAATAACAAAATTTCAAAATCTAATCACTCTAATTCTAATCTTGGTTAATTCATTTTCACTAACTTGGTATTAAACATTTTTTTGTCCAACAATTTGCAGCTTTCTTATTCAATAATTTCTATAGTAATCAACTTCTCTGTAAATTTCAATTTGACATTGTCAAAAATATTATCTTTTACTGGATAACCTTTCCAATGTTCAATTTGTGCTGTACAGTTAATTCTAAATTCAATCTGAACTAACGTAAGTTTTTATTACATATTAACTTAATATTATAATTGGACTTTATGTGTTAATTGTAGTTTTTGACTGATGAATAAAACAGAATTTTTTCAGATTTCAACTTTTGAAAATGCCAAATGAGATTTTGGTGAAACGTCAGGTAAAATGTTCTTTTCAGGACACAAGCCGAGAAACGGATGTACACCGGATACAACAGAGAAAATCATATATATATATATATATATATATATATATATATATATATATATATGTTTTAGGTGGTTTCCGGGAATTCATCCGCGTAGTTGATAACTTATCCCTGCCGGGATCGATGGTAAAATGACGACGTTTCTG
Organism: Octodonta nipae; assembly: GCA_034190945.1. Classification (NCBI taxonomy): domain Eukaryota; kingdom Metazoa; phylum Arthropoda; class Insecta; order Coleoptera; family Chrysomelidae; genus Octodonta; species Octodonta nipae. The sequence goes on along the minus strand of CM067217.1, from coordinate 84,588,440 downwards.
CAGAGTCACACCTGCCCTCTTCAGGTCGGTTCGCATAATTCTCGTAGCCTTCTGCTTTCGCTTCTAGTTACTCGAGTAAGCAGAAGGCAATGAGAATTATGCGAACCGACCTGAAGAGGGTAGATGTGACTCTGCCGAAACGTCGTCATTTTACCATCGATCCCGGCAGAGATCAGTTATCAACTACGCGGATGAATTCCCGGAAACCACCTAAAACATTTAGTGCCCGCAACAAATATATATATATATATATATATATATATATATATATATATATATATTATATATATGTTATATCACACTTTTCAAAATTGAGTTTTTAAAAAAGATTTATTTAACTTGTACAAAAAATATAACGTTTGAAAATATAAATGAAAAATAACAATATAAACTAACTACAGACAGAGTAATAATGAATAACAAACAAGAGAGATTTTACAATATATAACCTAATGAATGCTGAATCGGCACTGCCGACACGGCGATTCCCACGGATGCTCGGCGGGGCTGTAATCTGACACTGCACGTGTTCGCTGAGTCAGCTGGGAACGATGAAATACAGTTGCTACATAAGTTCACCCAAAGTTCATGTTATAAACTTATATAACAACTCCCATCCATATAAAAAAGTTGATGGTATATCATCAACTTTTAGGGGAAGTTCTGAAGGTCCATACATTGGGCTGGATCTAGGAGGCTGTGCAGCTTTCCCGTGGACTTAGGCTTTGATGGGCCTGGAAGTGGAGCTGACTCGGCATCGAGGCTGGACTTAGTGGTTTTTCTGAACCTTCTCTTGATTGGTTTGATACAAAGGAACATAATCACAATTACTGTTAATGTGATTGTGGTAATTGTGAGCCATGATGTATGCTTCTCCAATGGTGGTTGATTCATGAGCTTTTCCAATTCCATTGAATATTGGGCAAGCTTATGGTTGGCAACATTTAGATCTGTTACATCTAAATCCTGCAATTGTAGGGGTTTTAATTTGGGAAGTTGATTTGCGACTGGCATGCCGTCACAGCAGCTATACGGGATGTTCACTGGATGATTTCTGAAGGTGATGTTCTGGATGTTCTTTGACGTTCTCGTAGCATGTACCCTGATGTTGTCAATAAAGGCATTGCAATCGGACTTGATTTGCAACAGCGAATTTGTCGTGATGGTCTGCGTTACGACATCTTGTCCCTTACATTTGATGGCTATAGGTAGTGGTCTGGAAATTGAGATCAACCAGAGGTTTATGTCGATCTCTTGTATGTTATATTCTTCCGCATAGAATATAGAAGTTTTGCAGGTTGCTGGGAATGTGGCTGGCTGTCTGAGAAGCTGACCTTCGCAGATGGCATCTTTGTCTATTGGATGTGATATAGCTTTGGAACAAATCTTATGATGTTTAGTTAAAGGCTTGCAGTCACCCAGGTCTTCGAAGGATGTGTATAATAACGAATCGTCATCTCTCGCGATAAATTTTGTTTTTATTGAAAGTATATGATGAAACCCTGTTCGATCATCCAAAATTGGGATCGGATAAAGGTGGTAAAGGGTGTAAATCTCAGGATCAACTAAAGGAATTTTGAGTACAAAAATGATTTTGGTGTTGATTTGAAAAGCTTCCAATTCTATCAAATCAATGTACTGAGCAACATTTGAACTGTAAATAGGAAGTGGTAAATTATTTTCGTGTAGTGACTGAGAAATCTTTTGAAGGGAATCGACCAAATCTACTGGGGTTATGATCGAACTATGTAAAATTTTTTAGCGGGCGAAAGAGACTGCAGTTAAAACATCATCGAGAGTGTTTTCGATAAATATGTAACTCTCCATTAGGCTTTCACACAGATCCAAGATATTGATTTGAAATTCATGAAAATCAAGATCATTTGAAATGTATAAAATTGACTGCCTTATTTTTTCAATGTTATTCGAGAATAATTTCTCCTCGGATTGAAATTTTTGTAAAGTTTTGTTGAGGCTGTAATGACTGAGGTTGTTACAGATATTTGTTTCTTTACTAAGTCCTGAATTTGGTGTTGGTCTTTAGTAATTTTAGTTATACAGTCATTTATGTATTCACCATCTGTTGCGTCTAAGTTTCCTGAAATAGCTTTCCAAACTGATCCCAGTCCGTTAATAAGTCCGCGTTTTCTTCTGTTAGTAGGGTAAGTTTGAGTGTCAGCGAAGATGTCTGTATATTTAGAGTTAACGGATTTAGAAATTTGTTTCAAGAGGCTAACATGTGTTTGTATTTTTGGTTTAAATGATTTCGTATTAGTTGTGTTTTCGTTGATTGTCTCTAAAATTCGGTTTAGTATGGCGTCGTTATTTGAAATAGCACCTCTGAAAGGGCTAAGGTCTTTGAAGACAAGAAGTGACTATATGTCGTTTGAAATTTTAAGTGTGCCTTCTTCATGGAAGAAAACTCCTATTGTATTGTTAACGGGTGTAAGAGAGTATTGTTGGAGGTTCACGACTGAAAACAGTCCACAGAATCTGAAAAGAAGGGATTCATTCAAAATATGGTTTTAGTCTGTCAAAGTTAATTTTACTAATTTGGTTAGTCTGTAAGTTTATAACTGTGGTAGAGTTTTTTCTAATCGCGGTGATTTCAAAAGGTCCATTGAATTTGTTTTCAGATTTGCTTTTAATCTGAGACTCTTTCACGTATTCTGGTTGGTTAGTCGAAACATGTTTGTCAAATCTAACTTTAGATTTTTGTTTTTGTTGGTCGGTTTTAGCGCGGGCAAGTCTATAATAGTAGTTCATCCTGTTGTTAAGGTCCCTAACATATTTGGAAATGAGTTTTTCCTGATCGTATATTGTTTCGGGGGGTCTACTAGAAGTGTGCCCAAGATGAGTTCGTAGGGCGTGAAACCAGTGGTCTTGTTTTTAGTGTTGTTGTAGCAGATAACTGCGTAGGGGAGGACGTTGAATGGGTGTTCGTCAGGATGTTCAGCTGTATTTGCCCTTATCATTTCCGCTAAAGTCGCGTGAAACCTTTCGATAGAGCCATTTGATTCAGGATGGTGGACACTTGAAAAGGATAGTTTTATGTCATATAGTTCACACAGGTCCCTTATGAGAGTGTTATCAAATTCACGTCCATAATCACAATGGATGCGAAGGGGTGTACCGTAATGTTGGAAAAATATTAGGAGGGTGTTTACTACAGTTTTAGCTGTTTTGTCACCAATTGGGTAGGCCTGAGTAAATTTGGTGAGTTCATCCCTAATAGTCAGTGCGTAGTTTCTGGTTGGATATTCGAAAATATCAATGTTGATACGTTCGAAGGGCGTTTTTGGTGTTTCAGTTATGACAAAAGGAGCACTTAAGTTTTTTCTACAGAACTTTACCTTTTGGCAAGTTTCGCAGGACTTAATAAATTGCTCTACACTTTTGATTAGTCCAGTCCAATTATACTTTTCTTTTATGCGTCGGATGGTCTCGTTAATTCCACGATGAAGGTTATTTTTGCCGCAGTGATACTGCTGCAGTATAACGGGAATCTCGTCTTGTGAAGGGGTTGTCACAATATTTTGACAAATTTTAAGTTTTACGTCTTTGTCTGCAAGTATAAAGGATAGTGTTTCAAGAATCGGTAGTTCTACGTTGTTTTCAATACAAAAAGTTTCGGATTCGTCGAACTGGTCTTGGTTGTTATAGAGAATGTTGAAAAGATGTGCAACAACTGTTCCAGGATCAAAGGGTAAAGGGACAATTAAATATTTTCTACGCCTTACAGTTTTACTGGCTAGAACGTTTAGAGTGTCAGTAGTGAAGTTTGGGTCTTCTTCGAAAATATCTTCGATGATTTTGTCATGCAAGTCATTGAGTTTATTTTGCCAGAAGAAAGTGACTATTCGTTTGTGAGATTTGTCTAGAAGTTGGGCGTTAGAAATTTCTATTTTTGAATAGTCGATTATCGACTCGGTTTTATACAATTGAACAAATCGATTAAATTCTGTTGTCATGCGTTCGTCATGATCATCGCGTTCTTGATCGTTGTCGGAGTCGTCGGAGTTATCGTGACTAGTACCTGAATCGGGTTGTTTTGGGTCGGTTTCGTTATTTGCGAAAATTTTTATCTTTGAAAGAAAGTCGGTGCATTGTTTGAAGTGATTAATTTTGATACGGGAAAGAGCGTCTGCGTTCAAGTTTACCTTGCCAGGCTTGTATTCGATTTTATAGTTATACTCCTCTAGTTTGAGGCGCCATCTGGCTAGACGACTGCCAGGGTCTTTGATCGAAAAGAGCCAAGTAAGCGGACGGTGATCACACAGGAGTGTAAACTTTCTCCCAAAAAGATACGGTCTGTAGTGCTTGACCGCCCAAACAATGGCTAGCAGTTCCCGTTCGATAGTGGAATATCGAGTTTCTGCACCGCAGAGTGTACGGGAAGCATATGCTATAGGAAGATCTTTTCCTACGGGGCCTTGTGAGAGAACCGCTCCAATTGCAAAAGCACTAGCATCAGTAGTGAGCAGGAATGGTTCTTCGAAATTTGGGTAGATTAAGATAGGGTCAGATACAAGGGCTTGCTTCAGTTCGTTGAAGGAAGACTTGCAATCTGCGTCGAAGATGAATTTGACGTCTTTCTGCAGGATTTTCGTTAGGGGCTTTGAGATCTTGGCGAAATTTGGGATGAAACGTCGGTAATAACCGGCGAGACCAAGAAAAGATTTAACATCTTTAGGAGTTTGGGGTTGAGGAAAATTCTGGATGCATTCAACCTTTGAAGGGTTTGGTTTTACTCCTTCTTGGGTGATCAGATGACCTAGGTAAGCAACTTCCTTACGGAGAAACTCACACTTGTCAGGTTGAATTTTCAAGTTTGACTGTCTAAGACGCTTAAAGACTTCTGTCAAACGGGACATATGCTCATGGATGGTTGGTGAATAAACGATAATGTCATCCATGTAAACAAGGCAACGTTCATTCTGGATGCCCAAAAGAATGTTGTCCATGACCCTCTGAAAGGTAGAAGGTGCATTTTTCAGACCAAATGGCATACGAACGAATTCGTAATGGCCATTGTCAACAGAGAAACCGGTCTTGGGAATGTCTTCCTCAAGGATTTCCAACTGGTGGAACCCGGAAGCGAGATCCAGTGTCGAAAAGTATTGACACTTACCAAGTTGATCGAGGAGATCAGAAATGTTGGGCAGAGGATATTTATCGTCTACAGTTAGTTCGTTTAACTTCCTATAGTCGATAACAACTCGCCACTTTTGCTTACCAGAAGCATCGAGTTTCTTAGGGACGACCCATACGGGGGAGGACCAAGGAGAAGAAGAGTGCCTGATAATGCCTTGATCAAGCATTTTGGAAATTTGGGTTTTCACTTCCTCCTTATGGACTTGAGGATATCTGTAAGATTTTGTGTAAACGGGCTTGGCATTATTGGTGTCAATTGAATGTTTTACTGCGTTGGTAAAAGACAAAACATCGCCTTCAAGATAGAAAATATCTTCGAATTCTAAACAGAGGTTCGTGATAAGTTCTCGCTCTTCGTCATTAAGGTGTTCTGTACGAATTTGTTCCCTGATAGTTAAGTTTCTGTCCAAGTTTATAGGTTCAGAGTAATCGTGTGTATTCATATTTAAAAGGGGGTGTGTTGGTCAAGGGGTTCTAAGTGAAGATCGGAAAAATTAACAGTTTTAGGCATCGCGTTCGCGTTTATTATTGAGGTCAGAAATTCTCCCTTTGAATCAACTCGTACAACTGCGTTGGGAAGTCGTACTTTGTCAATTACTTGTGTCGGTAAAATTGCGTCAGTATTAAAAGGTCGCACTTGAGTTTGAAAATTTGTTCGGTTCTTGCTGGAATAGTTATTTGATTGTTATAAGTACAAGTTGGCATTTTAGTATTGGGAATCTCTGTCGGTTGTATGTTAGATTGATTGTGATCGGGCACTTTATGCAAGGGAATAGTTTTGAAGTTCGTAATTAACTGTTTTGATTTCAAGTCAACAATACATTCGTAATGCTCAAGAAAATCAAGACCTAATATTCCATCAAACTCAATATCTAGATTGTAGATAAAAACCTTATGAGGGTTACCTATGGCAAATGGAATAAGAGTTGATTCAGAAATAGGGATTTTCTCGTGCGTAATACCTTGGATTGTCACTTTTTCGGGAAATCTTTGACGGAAATTCTTAACGGTGTTTTCTTTAAAAATGGAGATACCAGCTCCGGTATCGATGAGAAGTTTAAATTTTTCGGAAGCATCGTGAATGTAATAAAGATTTTTAGAGTTTACCGTTAAAAGAGGACTTAGAGAAATGTTTGTTCCGGGAAATTCGCATTTGGGTTGAAATCTTCCAGATTCAAATTCTGGATTTGGGTTTGGACTTCGGAAATGGTAGTTGTTGAATCCGGGGCTGATCTAGGCTCGGGAGAGCTAGAAAATCCTGGTATTCGTGACTGTTCAAAGGTGTAACGAAATTATCGTCTGGAGTTTGTTCAATTTCATAATCGACAGGATTTTGACTGAAATCGTCATAAATGTATGGGCTATTTTCAGTATTATAGCCGTAGTCGCTTACTGAATATTCTTGATAATCAGTATTCAGGTGTTCATTGAAATGATGCGTCCTTTCTGGACGATAGTGAGGGTTTGTCTGTATTACAGACGGTCGAAATTGATTTGGTTTAAACGGGGGTCTTTGGAAATTTGTCGGTCGAAATGGTGGACTTTGATGGTTGGTATTATTTGGGGGTGGATTTGGCCTCGAAGTTTGATTTGGCCCTGTAAAACTAGGTCTAAAATTTTGGTTGTAAGATTGAGGGTTGTTTTGCTGTCGCAACCGACAATCTACTGCAATGTGGCCTAATCTACCACAATTTAAACATTTCGGTGGTTGAATGGGTTTTCGGACCTGAAATGTGGGTTTGGGAGGAGCAGATTTGTGAATTTTTTGTTCTTCGAAATATGACAACTGAAGTTCTCGTCTGATTCGAGAGTGTGCCTCCAGAAGGTCTTTGGGATTGCTGGCACGAATTATTTGGCCTAGACGTGGTTCTAATCCTGTAAGAAGTGTATTTAGAACCATCGTATCTACAAGGGTAGTCTGAGCTTCTTTTTGCTCGTTACTTAGTCCAGACGCTTTTTGAATGCATGAGTGCATTTTCGCACTCAAAACTTGGAGTCTATTATAGAACGTTAGAGGGGACTCGTTGGACAATTGTTTGAGACGTTGGAGATCGTGGATCAACGAAGACAGATCCCGAGAGTCTCCGAAATAGAGTGTTAGAAGCTGCTTAATTTCTAAATATGAAGCGGGGTTTCTCGAGTTGACTAACTGAGCCGCTTTGCCTCTAAGTTTATTTTTAATATGAATGACTAGCAGATATTTTTGCTCTGCAGTCGACATATTGTACGCACAATTACATGCGTGTATGAAGGTGGCCAAGGAGATCTGGTCGCCTTCAAATTCCGGGATAATGGAAATATTTCCGATAACCGGTACTTTTCGGTTTCATCAGAAACTACATTGTTTGTTGCTTGTGCCATTTCGATGTGTTAGAATTAAAAGTATACCCAAGTTCAAAAATAATAAACGAATAAAATAAAGGAGGGATTGTAAAATGGGTTTCAATTAAAATATAGTGTAAAAATTATTAAGCAAATGTATGTAAATGGGGTATAAACGATATTTTGGATAATAGAACGGTAGATAAAAATGAAATAATAAAATAAATATATAAAAGTAAATCAAAATATATCAAATAAATATTTCAATTCAAATAATCAAATAATATCACAATTCAAATCAAGATAATCAAATAAATCAAATTATCAATCAAATATCAAATAATCAAATAAATCAATCAAAAATTCTTTAAAACCTTAAACGTTAGACGATTCACTACTACTCACATCAACAGGAACATTGGAAGATCCGTGTTCTCCTTTTATCGCAGTTGGGACTTCTTCCAGGTTCTTTGCTCCGTTGAGGGATAGGAATCCGCCGCTACCAGTTAGAAGTAAGCTCGTGTTCTAGTAACGTTGACGGATCCTACTGACTGCGCCAATTTGTTATATCACACTTTTCAAAATTGAGTTTTTAAAAAAGATTTATTTAACTTGTACAAAAAATATAACGTTTGAAATATAAAATGAAAAATAACAATATAAACTAACTACAGACAGAGTAATAATGAATAACAAACAAGAGAGATTTTACAATATATAACCTAATGAATGCTGAATCGGCACTGCCGACACGGCGATTCCCACGGATGCTCGGCGGGGCTGTAATCTGACACTGCACGTGTTCGCTGAGTCAGCTGGGAACGATGAAATACAGTTGCTACATAAGTTCACCCAAAGTTCATGTTATAAACTTATATAACATATATATATATATATATATATATATATATATATATATATATATATGTGCGTGTGTGTGTGTGTGTGTGTGTTTTTAAGAGGGGGGAAATGCATTACGCACCATAAGACATGAAGTCTCTTGTGTGAGACTCTTTTGTACCCACTAAAACCCTAACCACTGCTCCTCTGCGACCATTTCTTGCATCCACGGAACTGGCGCAAAGCATTACTTCGCGGATGCGGTCTAGCTATTGCTTTTCCTCTTATCTATTCTTATCAATACCCGATTTATTTACATATTTACAATTGCTTGCCTCCTCTCCTGTTCTTGGATTCGAAGGCGTTTCATTACTACTATAGCATATATGCAAACGGCATTCCAACAATTTGCGTCTCCTAGCATGGTCTGTACCAGGTTCTCCGGTAGCAATAGCTCCTTCAAGGGTTTCTCAGGCTCCCTCCGTGCATCACTAAAGCGTGGGCATTTGAAAAGGGCGTGTTCTGCTTATTCCGGTTCTCCACATCCAGCAGGGCACCTTACATTATCCTCATGCCCGAATCGATGCAAGTATGCCCTGAAACATCCATGGCCTGACAACATTTGCATAAGGTAAAAATTTACGTCTCCATGTTTCCGATTCAGCCAAACTTCTATCTGTGGGATAAGACGATGGGTCCACCTGCCTTTGGTACAGGCGTCCCTCTGTATCTGCCATAGCTTCAAGCTCTCCTGCCTTACCTGTTTTTGATACTTTTTTCTTACTTCATGTGTCTTACTCCGATGTTGGTAGAGTTTCTTCCTTTCTTCTGCCAATATAAATTGTAGTATCATACCTGAAACGACACACATAGCGTCGTCAGATACTGTTCGGAAAGAACAGGAGACTCTTAATGCAGCCATGCGGTATATACCTGTCACTTCTCTTCGGCTTTTTTTATTTATTAATATATCTCCCCAGATGGATATCGTGTATGTCAGTACAGATGTTATTACTGATGCCAATAGCTTCCTTCTTGCCTGACATGGACCACCTATATTAGGCATAAGTCGGTTCAATGTGGCTGCAGTCCTCCCTGCTTTTGTTGTAATGAACTCCACCTGTTGTTTAAGTTCAGCCTGGCATCTAATATCATACCTAAATACTTAAGGCACGGTCCAGAAACGATGCAATGCTCTCCCAACGTAAGCGATATTGTCTCTACTTTTTTACGAGTTGTGACCAACAATGCCTCAGTTTTGTGTTCTGCCAGAGCTAAGCCAACAGAATCCATCCAATGTTTTAGTCGTTTGTATGTTATTTCAAATTTATTTTGCAACTATTCGTGATGTTTTGCGGTAATGGCTACGATAACATCATCCGCAAATGCAGTAAGCTCTACTTCTGGTGGCAATGGTAGTTTAAGCATTCCATCATCCATCATATTGCACAGTAGTGGCCCAATCACGGAACCCTGAGGTACTCCTCCGTTACTTTATACTCTTAGATGCCATCCTCGGTATCATATATTAGGATTCTGTTATTAAGGTAGTTCTTAATAATTCTTTTTAGATATGGTTGTATCTGGAATCTGTTTATCGCTCAACAAATTGCATCCCATTTGGCAGTATTGAATGCATTTTTAATATCGAGAGCAACAAGCAGGCAATATTTCTTGGATCCTCTCTTCCAATGCTTCCCTCGCTGTGGTAACAACATGCTCAATGGCATCTAACGTTGACTTAGACTTTCTGAAGCCATATTGATTATCTGCAAGCAATTTCCCGATTGTAGCTTCGATCCTGTCATGTACTATCCGTTCAAGTATTTTTCCTGCAGTGTCTAGCATGCATAAGGGTCGGTAGGATGATGGATCATTGGTGTGGTTTGTTGTTCTTGGGTAGGAGTACTAGCCTTTGTTTTTTCCATCGCTCAGGAAATATTCCTTCTGTGATGCATGTGTTATGCAGGTCAAGGAATGGCTCTGGTGCTGTTATGATTGCCTCTTTAAGTGCAATGTTGGGAATGCCATCGATTCCTGGTGCTGTTTTATTCCCCAGGCCCCAAGAAGCTCCTTGTTTGAAATAGGTGGTATTTCTTCGTTAGTTTCCACGTCTACCTGATAGTAACAGGCTTCTTGCTGTGGAAACAATGCACCAACTATTCTCCTAAGCTGTTCTCGAGAAGTGGGTTGGTGTTTTGGGTAACTTCTCAGTCTTGTCATTACAACTCTATAGGGTCTGCCCCAAGGATTCGCATCAACCTGCTCTATTAGCTCATTCCAGGATTGTCGTTTACTGTTTTTGGTGGCTTTAGTAAGTCTTCCCTGTATTTAGACGTAAACGTTTCATACGTAGGCTTTCCTCTAGCGCGTTGGGCGAGTCTTCTCTCGTGGTTGCTCTTATTTCTCAGATCAGCAATCGCTTCACTCCACCAATATACTGGTAGCTGTCGAGTTCTTCCTGTTCTTCGTGGCATTGTAGCATCGCATGCCTTTGCAACCCTGTCCATGAGTTCATTTGCTTTTTTGTCAGCCGAATTGCTTCTTAACATGTTATGATCTATTATCAGACTGAACACCTCTTTGTCAAATGTTGCCGCTTTCCAGCCTTTAAATTTACTGCAAGCAGTTCTCTTGGACGTCTGCTTGTTTCCGATGTTCCACAAAATGGCACAATGATCGCTATGCGTATAAATGTCTGTTACACACCCAGCGCGAGTCACCTTTTTTAATGGTTTTGCTAGCGAACGCTAAATCTATAAAGGAGCTCGATTCCCCTCTAATGTAAGTGGGTTCCTTACCGTCATTTAATAAGACCAGATTCAAAAGACTGAACGCCTCCAAAAGAGTTTGTCCTCTTCGGTCCGTCCTTTTACTTCCCCAGTTTGTGGCCCAAGCATTGAAGTCTCCTGCTATGATTAAAGTTTTCGATCTATTGCATCGACAACTAATCGATCAAGGATACTTTCAAATGGCGACAAACTGTGACAAACTAGGTGGCATGTAACAGCTGTAGAAGTATATTCCATTAATTGTCGCCATTACGAAGCCTATTTAGTGAGTTCCTGCAGAGGATACCCAGAACAAGACCAAATAGCTGCTTTACCTTTTCCGTCTGCTACCCATAGTTCATGATCAAGGTTTCGAAACTGTTCTGCAATTATCACTACGTCTATTTTCTCTTCCCGCACAGTCTGTACAAGCAGGTTTTGTGCCGTTTCGCAGTGGTTGAGATTAAGCTGCAATATCTTCATCGATATGCTTCCTTATAAGTACTACATTTATTGCTCCCGGCTACATGTTTGGTGTCTATATCTTTCTCTTTTCCTGTGCACAATATGCAATGTGGATCTAGCGTACAGGATCCCACTTTATGGCGTTCTTTACCACACTTCATACAACAGGTTGATCTATCAACTGGTTTTAGCCAAGTGGCCGTACTGCCAGCATTTGAAACACTTGGTTGGGCTAATAACCTGTCTAATTCGGCAAACAACCCATCCAACTTTTAGTTTGCCCACAGCAGCAATCTTTAATGCTTGTTCAGCCGGCATTGTTATCACTGCTATTTGCGTACCTCCAAACGACTTACGCATGGACTTAACGCTCACTGCTCCCTCTTTATTGTTGTCTTCAAGAGCTTTCTGTTGCGCATCCAACAATTCCTCTGTACTAGTAGTTTCATCCAGGTCCTTGACCTCAATTGTGGCCTGCTTTGTACGGCTTTTTATTATGGCCTCATTTCCTAGTGCATTTCCCATTGCTGTGCAGAACTGGGCTACCATGGCCTCGTTGGTCTTTTCCAGGACTAGAATCATGTCTCCAGCTACCGTCGTACGTATCTTAGATACATTTTGTCCTATTTCTTTCAGTGTGTCATCATCTTTCACTTTACTCAGTATTTCCGCGTAACTGAGTTGCTCTTTCATTTGTATGATGAGGGAATTGGGCAACATTATCTGCTTCTGTTGTTTCTTCTGTTTTTTTTGCGTTCTACTTTCTGCCACTGATAGTTTACTTCTACATGCTTTTCCATCTCAGTGCGGTGGAGTGTTTCTTCAGGGCCTTCGCTGTTTTTCTGCCCTTTGTGCCTTTTCACTTTTCCATCGTTGCTTGATCCATTTAATAGGGAGATTTCTTTCCTCTTACTTCCTTCCTTCTGTCTTGTTCCAGCGTGAGGTGTAATATTCACGACTTGTTGTATACGCTCTGGTGTCGCCTGCGTGGTAACTGCTTGTGCCTCTGGCTTTGATACCGCAGTGTGTTCCAGTTTTACCAGTCTATTGTAGGTGATATGCATCGCGTTTATCTTCCTTTTAATGTCTCCATGTACATTATTTATAGGACCGACAAAATCGAGAAGGTCTTCAATTTGCTCCCCAAGTTTTACTAACTCCAGCTTTCTCTTATTTTCGTCTTCTTGTGTATTTGTGTTTGGTTTGAATATATTACTCATTGATTCCCACGAGTATCTAGGGAAATAGCAGTCCACCCCAGTAGAGCCCCGATTACTGGGGTAGGGCCTTCATACATCTGGAGTGCGACCTGGTACTCCAGGGGAACCGTTTGCGACACCATATGTCCCTGGTGCCACTTAGCTCTTGACACGGTATCAAACGTCGTAGTTTGGGCTCTTAATTGGTAGGATAAGGTAAGGAGATGGTCAAAATAGGTAGGATAGAGGTTGGTGACCTAGTTTCCTTATGAGGTAAGAATTTAGGAGAAATCAGGGCTCGCGTGGGCAAGGTCGCATCCCTGAAGCAAGCCTATCCCTGCCGGGATCACAGGGAGTGCTTACCCGCTACCCGTACCCGTGTTTTTTTTTTTTTTTTTTTTTTTTTTTTTTTTTTTTTTTTTTTTTTATCCGAAGAGGGGGGAAATACATTGCGTACTTAGCTAGCACGTGCTGGCCGTCGTGCGGGACTCCCGATGCAATGACTTCAAAGCAAGATTAAATCGTTGCATTGAAGCCAGTATAACGTATACCCGCTAAAACCCTAACCTCTTTCTCCTACAACCATGGTCCCCTGCGGCACTCTTTGTCAATACTACTTCGCAAGGGTGGTTCATTGCAGATGTTAACTGCTCTTACATTGAAAGCCTCTAAAGCCTACTCCTCGAAGGTATTGCGGAGGTCTTTGAGGATAGTCTCCGCGTAATCTGATACCAAGTTCCAGGCTTGCGGGCCCTTCAGCATGGCTTCTACTAATTGTTCTGGAACGATATTAGTCTCCAGAATCCTCTCCATTTCGGCACGTTGATCCTGAAAACCGGGGGCAGGAGAAGAACACGTGTTCCGCGTCCTCTACCACGTCTGTACAGTGTGGGCAGTTTGGAGAGTTTGCCCTCCTGAACCTGTGCAGGTATGCTCGAAAGCATCCATGTCCAGTCAGGAGTTGAGTGATGTAAAACCCAACCTCCCCATGCTGGCGGTTGACCCAACGACTGATGTTATGGTATCAATCGATATGTCCACCGGCCTTTTGTAGAGCTGTCCCACCTCTCCTGCCATTGCCCTAGACTCATGGCTCTTTCATCGCTGTTTCTTGTCGGCTGGTCTTTTTCTAACTTTCTGCGGTAAAGCCGTCCCTTTCTGCAGCCAGGATGTCGATTGGTAGGGTAGAGGCAATCACACTCACCGCCTCATAAGACACAGTGCGGTAGGATGATGCCACTCGAATCGCTGAGAGCCGCTGGACTGATTCCATTTTCCGGCGGTACGATGGTAGCTCGAGCGATTTCTCCCATACCGGTGCCCCGTACAACAAAACAGAAGTAGTTACTGTTGCCAGTAGCTGTCTTCTTATCTGTCTAGGGCCTCCGACATTCGGCATTATTCTAGATAATGCCCCCTGTACCCCAGCTGCTTTCTTGCTGGCCGCGATTATGTGCTCTTTGAAGTTGAGCCGTGTGTCCAGGAGCACCCCCAAATAGCTGATGAAGGGCTGCGACTGTATGTAGGTGTCGCCTATTTTGAGGGTGATGGTTTCCCTTGCCTTTCGACTGCTAACAAGAAGTGTTTCGGTCTTTTGCTCTGCTAAACTCAAGTCCGCTGAGAGCATCCAATGCTGAATTGTGGCTATAGCGAATGAGAAGGTTGTTTGTATCTCCTCTATGTGCTTGCGCACTATGATCAATGCCACATCATCGGCGAATGCTACTAGCCTGACGCCCTCAGGCAGACCGAGCAGGAGCAGGTCGTTGTACATTACGTTCCATAAGAGGGGGCCCGTACCCGTGTGTGTGTGTGTGTGTGTGAGAGACAAAAAGAAAAAGACTTTCAGAGTCTAGATGGAACTCGGGGTCTCAATTTGCCCACTCCCCAAGAGTCACTAGGTAATTGAAGTGAGTATGGATCTGCTCTGCTTCTTTTATTTATAACTATCGGTCACGTGATGATACTTTTTGTGTAGGTACCTAACAACAGTGAATGTACTATTTACTGATTAGTGTTATTAGTGTTATTAATTATTTTCAACTTTTTAAAATTACTTGGAAGTCGGTTAACAATAAATATTTTAAAAAATGTTTTATTTTATTCATCACATTTCGTCATGTCAATTCGAAATAATGGACCATAACATGGTAAAAACTCAGAATGGATAGTTGAGTTAATTGATAGTATAATGAGATATATTGAAAGTATTTTTAAATATAATATTTAGAATGATGTGCAAAACATTTACAAGAAAAACCATAGGTATTTTTAAGAAAATTAACAATAAAGAAAATAAATCATACACAGTGATAGGCAAATGTGTGGAACCAAGCAAATATCTCTGGAATTATTAGAGATATCAAAATGAAATTTGGAAGGTGGATACTGCAGTAGATGGCCTATTTGTTTCAAAATTTTTTTACAATTTGAACTTCCTGTTTTACCGGAAGTAATGTCGATTTTAAAATTTGCATTGAAATATCCTGTATAGTATTTTAGTTTCTGATGAAACATTTTATTGCAAATACAAAAATATTGGGTTTGATATTGTTTACTTCAATACCTACCGAGATATTAACAGAAAAGTAATTAAGGAAAGGAAAAATCTAATACCCATTAAAGAAATACATAATCATAATTATTAACTAAATCAAAGTGATTCTCAAAACATTGAAACTTAACTAAACTTAATATATTAGATGTTCAAACTGAACACCGTTTACTTCTTGACAATAAGCAAATCAGTTTTTAAATTCTCTAGTAACATTAGCTATTATTTCTGGTGTAATTCTCTGGATGTCTTGAGTTATTCTTGCAACTAATTCTTGCAAATTATTTGGTCTATCAACATAAACCTTAGACTTTAAGAAACCCTACGGAAAATAGTCTAGTGGATTAAGGTCGGGACTTCGTGCAGGTCATTCATAAGTACCCCTCCTTCCGATCCATCTGTGATGAAATGTCCTATCTAAATGATCTCGAACAATGCGAGCGTAATGGGGTGGTGCTCCATTCTGCTGAAACCAGATATTATTTGGAAATTGTCCATTTACCTCCAATGCCGGGATAACTTGTGTCTCCAAGAGCTGTAAATACCTATCTCCGTTTAAAGTTTCTTGTAGGAAGAAGGGTCCCACGATTCTGTTATTATAAATGCCGGCCCAAACGTTCAATTTTTGGGGATGTTGTGTATGAGCCTCTTGTACCCAATTAGGATAACTTTGCGACCAGTCGCGGCAGTTATGTCGGTTAACAGTACCATTTAAAGAAAATATAGCTTCGTCTGAATTACCCAATCATCATTAATACTTCTATTCTTTCTCTTTCACTTAATTCGGCCATTTTACGATCAAATTAAAACAATACAATCTTTTTACATTTAAATAAAAAAACTAATAACTTATTTTGACAACTACTGTCACTTCTGCAATGAATTTCATGGACTACTAAAACTGATTCAGATTTAATTTGCGCCTGATTTAAACTAACTCACGTGTATTCGACTATGAAACAAGCAGTGCTGTTGGCTGTGACGGTATAATGCCACCGATTGGCCAATAGAACTACAAATCCTTACCGAGCGATTTGTTTATATCGGGCGTAAATCAAATCTGAACCGAGTTTAGCTACCATCGAATTTTTCCTTTCCTTAATTACTTTTCTGTTAATATCTCAGTAGGTATAGAAGTAGACAATATCAAACCCGATATTTTTGTATTCGCGATAAAATGTTTCATCAGAAATTAACATACTATACAGGGTGTTTCATTGCAAATTTTAAAATCGACATTACTTCCGGTAAAACAGGAAGTTCAAAATTGTAAAAAAATTTGGAAACAAATAGGCAATCTACTGCAGTATCCACCTTCCAAATTTCATTTTGATATCTCTAATAATTCCAGAGATATTTGCTTGGTTCCACACATTTGCCCATCACTGTTTTAGTGGAATTTGGCAAGTTTGATGGGAAAGTGATATGTCTTAAATAAAACATGTTTTTGAATATTAACCCACTTCAAAGTAGAACTCAATGTTGAAAATAATTAAGAAATCATAACACTATATGTGGTCAGTAGCCCATTTACTGTTGTTAGGTACCAACATGCAAGGTAAAACATGTAAATAATAAAAAGTGCTCATTCTGTACAAATTTACATACAATTTTAAAGATGGTGCCAAGTAAACTTAAAATCCCCCGATGTTTGAGTACTTTTTGGGAAATAACATCACTATACACGAAATTAATGCATATTTCCAAACGTTTCGGTTTAATTTTGTCAAACATAGTAAGTTTTCATACTATCTTTGCCCTTGACAACGTTTGGAAAAATACACAATTTTTTCGTGTATTGTGGTGTTATTTCTCAAAAATACTTAACGTTGACAAAGTATGCCACAACTATCTTTCAGGAAACAATTAAAATCCCGCATTTCTTAAATATACACTACTTTATCAAACTTGTGTGTTGCTTGGCGTCGACTTCAAAAATATCATTGAAATAAAAGTAATTAATTTGTATTGAATGAAAACCTTTCATTGTTTACATTTTTTACTTTGAATGTAGGTACCTAACAACAGTCAATGTACTATTTATTGTTGTTGTTAAGTGATTTCAACTTTTTAGGTCCACCTTGAAGTCGGTTAATATTTTATATTTTACCTTTTTATCTTGTATGTAAGTACCTAACAACGCAACGGTTAATGTACTACTTATTATATAGTGGTATGTTATGTTAATTATTTTCAACTCTTTAGGTGTACTTTGAAGTCGGTTAATATTTAAACAATTATTTTCAACTTTCTAGTTCTTTTTTGAAGTAATTTTTTAAAATATTTTATTATCAAGGTTTTAGTTATATTTTGAACTCGGGTAGTTTTTATTCTATATTTGTTTTTATAAACTTAATGGACCAGTATAAGGTAACATCGAAAGCCCATCATCACAATATGATAAAATTTCGTTCAATTCTATAATTGGTCCCTAAAATTAATATTAGGCTTTTGTCCTTATGTTTTCTGTTCAAGTGAGACCCTATATTGTTATATATATATATATATATATATATATATATATATATATATATATAAGTTTAGCTTCTATAGTTTCACAGATAAACGGGGGTATAGGTCGATTTTTTATATTATTGTTAATAATTAGTTAATTTTAAACAATTTTTTTAAATATGAAAAAACATTTGTATTCCTCATGTCTTTTCATTTGATATATTACATGATGTGTTTGAAAAAGTTAATTTTTAGGGTTACGTATATACAATATACGGATACCCTTATAATATCACTCCGGATTTCTCCCTCTTTCACATCACAGCAATTTTCTTCTAAACTTCTAGACGGAAAAGGTTGAAATTTGGTATAAGTGTATGTATAGTTTGGTGACGCGATGAGGAGAACATATATTAAATGAAGAAAATTTGATTTTTGGGGTACTTTTAGAGGGAAAAACTAAAAAAATCAACCCCCCCTTATCTCCGAAACTATAAGAAGTAAAATTTTGAAAAAAAGTACCTGAGTTTTACTGGAAAAATAAGGAGAAACTTCTACTATTAATTTTGGGGGGCAAATTACAAAATTAAATGAAAAATATAAAATTAAAAAAAAATGAAAGGGCTCATTATAAATAATAAATATAAATTATTTTAAAGATATTAACAAAAATATAAAAATGTTTAACCATTCCCCCTACCTTATCTCCGAAACTCTAAGCCGTAAAATTTTGAAAAAAAATTGGAGATGTAGAGACTTACCTAAACTTTACTGGAAAAATAAGGAGAAACCCCTAATATTAATTTTAGGGGGGCAAATTACAGAATTAAATGAAAAACATAAAATTAAAATTATTTCTAACGCATCAAATCAAAGGGCTCATTATAACAAATACAAATATATTTTTTCTTGTTTTTAAAATGAATAATTTAAAATATATTAAAAAAATATATTTTAAAAAAATTACCCATTTCCCCCTTTATTCTCCAAACTATAAGACATGACATTTTTTGTTTACAGGAAATATTAATATTGGGGGCCAAATTATAGGATTAAAGGGAAAATAAAAAAATATTTTTTTAACGCATCATACAATACATCAAATGAAAGGGCTCATTAGGAATACAAGGAGGAATACAAATATATATTTTTAATATTTTTAAAATTAATTGTTTACAAGATATTAACAAATTTCTCGATTTATTTCCGAAATCATGCTACCTAAAATTTTGAGAATAATTAGGGGTACTGGGGCTCACTTGAAATTTATACTTTAGAAACGACACTATCAAAAATTTGAGAAATATATTTTATTTGTATTATTAAATAATTTGTCTAGCAGATTTAATAATTTATTATTTAAAACTTGACCTATTTTCCCCTTAATCCTCCAATCTACAGAGGCTGAAAATTCAGACACTATATTATAAAAGGCTTCCCTGAAAGTTTATTACTAAAATAAAACTCTAATGTTAATTTTGGGGGCCAAATTAGATAATTAAATACCTATGTATTTTTATAAAAATCAAGCGAATCATGAAGCAAATAAAATAAAAAGCCAATGTGTGGAAAATGAAAGTTTATATTTTTTATAAATTTAAAACGCTTCCTTTAAAACGTGTTAGGGTAAATATAAGAAAATGCACTTGAAGGTGGTTCGGAACCCTTAGTATGCGAGTCCAACTCGCACTTGACCAAATTATTTTATTTTCCGTTTATTCTATAATTTAGCCTCCAAAATGAATATTAGGGTTTTCTCCTTATTTTTCCATTAAACTGTTTTTTTTTTCAAAATTTTAGGCTTAATACTTTTGTATATAAAGAGTGGGAACGGTGGATTGTTAACAAGTCTTATTTTGTCCGTTGATATTGAACGTACGAATTTTATATCTTTATTTTTAAATCAAATAAATATTTTTAAAAACAGTTTTCGATTTGATCGGAAGTTTACTGGCGCAGTCATTCGGATTTGAGTTTGTGAAACTTTCATTGTGAAATTGTTTTTGTAAGTTTTAATCTTAACGAACTCGACGAACCTACAATTTTTTTCGTGCAGTGGAAACCTGAAATTTGGACTACCTTGGTTGCAGCCGCTTCAACGAACGAATGTCGAAGACCCGGTGAGTCATCCATTGAATTTTCCTTATTTATATCTCGCATTTTCATATCAGACAAGGTTTGACTTCACCAAATATCAAAGTATATGACCTTGGTATTGTTAAGTGAATTGAATCATCAATTACGTTCCATATATTAATGAATATAATAAATTGAAACATAGTTTTCAGTAATTTTATGAGTAAGAGAATTGTTTCACACAATTGCGTCTGAGATATTAATGCATATAATATTTCAGACATAGTTTCGAGAATTTTGAAGTTGATTGAATTTAGATTGATTTTTAATTGATTTTGAACATTTTTGAGTTTTGCTTAGTTAATCGAAACAATATTTTATCCATTTAATTTTAAGTTTAGCTTAGTATTTTTGGAGCTTACAAAAAGTAGTCTTAGTCCAGTTCATTAGGTAAAAATTCAAAATAGAGGATTTAATTAGAAACTTGAATAATTTAGTATTAGAAAGAGAAATCATGCCAAACGGGCAAGAACAAACAAATGTACCTATAAATTATCAATTATTAAGATTGTATATTGATACTATAGCAAATTTTGACGGAAATTTTGTGAATATCACATTGCAATCTATACTAACGCAAGAAATTTACAAGATCCGATAAATGGATTTTTAATTAGAGCTGTAATCAGTAAATTATCAGGTAATGCTTTAGTATTGGTAGGCAGCAGACCAGAAATTAGAGATTGGAATGAACTTAAAAATCTTCTTGGATTAACATTTGGAGATCAGTGAAACTTAGATTGTCTTGTACAAGAAATGATTCTTATGAAATCTAATAAAAATAAAATTTTTGTAAATTTTGGCAACGTATTTCAACGTTGCAGAAGTCTCATTGCCTCAAAACTAAAATCTATGAACTTACCTCTTGCAGAATGTACATTCAAAATTAAAAATTATGATGATCTTGCTCTAAAAACGTTTGTTAGAGGTTTATCAAGTAGAATTCAAGATATGGTTAGACTTAGAAACCCTGATAGCCTTGAAGTTGCAATAAGTTACGTAATTGAAGAAGAAAATTTTATTTTAGCTCAGATGCAAGGTAATTATTTACAAAATTCATTTGTTGCAAATAAACCAAATATACCGAGACCTGTTTCCATAAATCAAGGAACAAATTACCTTTCACTGACTTGAGACCGAATTTCATCAGTAACCTAATTCAAGATTTTCCGAGACCTAATTTCAATAAAGTTCGGAGACCCAATTTTTATCAGTTCACTTCTCCGCCAAATTTTAACTTGCCAAATTGTAATAATAACAGTCAAATATTCAGGCCTCGTTTTCCAGTAAATGCACATTTGAAGTGAGATGTTTTCAAACTAACTGGTCAAGTTCCAAAAAATAAACCTATGTTTACTACTAGTAGAATTCCTACTATACAGCAAAGCCAAAGTAGAAACTTTTTCAGACCAAGAAATTTTGATTTTCAAGAACTGCATAATATGGAAATGTCGAATTCTATACCTTCTACGTCAGATTTTGATAACTACGACTACAATGCCTTTGGAAACACAAATTATTATCCAAACGATTATCTCGAAGAAAATTTTACTCAGGCTCTAACCCAAACAAATCTAACATAATAAATTTAAATTATTTATTAGATGAATTACCCTATCTTTATATACCTGAATTAAATGCAAAATTTCCATTGGATGCGGGTAGTTCCTGTAATTTAATTAGTACGAAGCTAGCATATACATTTTTCCAGGAACATATCTTGAAAGAAAATTTTACTTATGCAAACTTCTCATGATATTAGCTTTCACGACGAAGTATTAATAATTCCGATTTTTGAAAGTTTTCAATGTGATGCTTTTCATAAATTTTATATTTTAGACTTTAATAAAAAATATGATGATTTAATTGGTATATACCTTCTTCACCAACTTCAAGCAATCATAATAAACAGTTAATCACCCCTACCATTCGTATTCCAATATATTATTCGGAAGTTTCAAAAACTCCTACAAACAATTTCTTAAACTGCAACCATAGTATAATAGTTCCCCCACGAACTGAACAAATTGTTAAAATTCTAGTTTATTATGAACAGATTTCGGTAAAGACGTTGTAACTCCAGAAGCAGTAGTAAACATTAAAGACTACTATGCCACAACAACCATTCTTAATCCTAATATTAACCCTATTAAAATTGACATAAGTGAATCTTTCAATATTGAGTTAATTAATCCCAATGAAGTCTACTTCACTGATAATAAATATGTACCACCAAAACTTACAAAACAACAGGACAATTTACTCAAAGCCAACTTAAAAAATATAAAACAGAACATTGTAAAAAGAAGAACGAGACGCCTTTCGTAAATTTTGCTATGAATTTCGAGATATATATTATTGCGAAGACATTCCTTTAAGTTTTACAAATGAAATAACTTATAAAATAAATTTAACTTATGAAACACCTGTATTTACAAAATCTTACCGCTTCAAATTAATAAAATGTTAGAACAAAGTATTATTAAACACTCTACATATCTAATTTACCGTTATTGCCGCTCTTTGATTTGGCTTTTTAACATCAAAGAACCCAATTCCAAACTTGTTAGAAAATTAGGTCAGTAAAGTTAGCACCGCCATTTTACAGAAACTCAAATTAAAACATATGGGAATTACGAGCTATTTAGGAGCTCTTGAGTTTTACCTAAATTGATTTTTGAGCTCAATATTTACTATGGAAAAAGTGCAAAAAACTATTGGCGGTGCTAACTTTACGTAAAGTTAGCACCGCCATCTCAGAAAAACAAACAAAAAAATTTTGTGGGGCGTCTCAAATTAGGAGCTATTTACGAGCTTTTAATTGACGTATTGAACGTCAACCCCTAAATTTGTCTAAGGGGTAAAAACCACCCCCGAAAAAATATTGAATTTTAATTTTAAATTTAAAATCTATTAAAATTATCTACGATTTACGAGCTCTTTCCTGGTGTAATGCACATAAACATTTAAAAATGTCTAAGGAGTGAAAACAACCCCCCAAGTATGCAGTTTTTTCGAATTTTATGATTATTAAATTTTCAAAAATACCCGCATGATCTACGATTTACGAGCTTTCCAACGGTATATTACACGACTGCATTCAAATTACTGGAAGGGGTGCAAACCACCCTCCAATTATGCAGTTTTTTCAAATTTTATGATTTATAAATTTTAAAAAATACCAGCATGATCTACGATTTACGAGCTTTCCAATGGTATATTACGCGACAACATTCAAGTTACTGAAAGGGATGCAAACCACCCCCCAATTATGCAGTTTTTTCAAATTTTATGATTTATAAATTTTGAAAAATACCAGCATGATCTACGATTTACGAGCTTTCCAACGATATATTACACAACAACATTCAAATTACTGGAAGGGGTGCAAACCACCCCCCAAGTATGCAGTTTTTTCGAATTTTATGATTATTAAATTTTCAAAAATACCCGCATGATCTACGATTTACGAGCTTTCCAACGGTATGTTACACGACTGCATTCAAATTACTGGAAGGGGTGCAAACCACCCTCCAATTATGCAGTTTTTTCAAATTTTATGATTTATAAATTTTAAAAAATACCAGCATGATCTACGATTTACGAGCTTTCCAACGGTATATTACGCGACAACATTCAAGTTACTGAAAGGGATGCAAACCACCCCCCAATTATGCAGTTTTTTCAAATTTTATGATTTATAAATTTTGAAAAATACCAGCATGATCTACGATTTACGAGCTTTCCAACGATACATTACACAACAACATTTAAATTACTGGAAGGGGTGCAAACCACCCCCCAATTATGCAGTTTTTTTGAAATTTTATGATATATAAATTTTAAAAAATACCAGCATGATCTACGATTTACGAGCTTTCGAACGGTATGTTACCCGACAACATTCAATTTACTGGAAGGGATGCAAACCACCCCCCAATTATGCAGTTTTTTCAAATTTTATTATTTATAAATTTTGAAAAATACCAGCATGATCTATGATTTACGAACTCTCCAACGGTATATTACACGACTACATTCAAATTACTGGAACGGGTGCAAACCACCCCCCAATTGTGCGGTTTTTTTTTCAAATTATAATAAGATTGTACGTTCCTATACTTAAGAAAAAAACAAGAACTTGAGGAAACTAAATTTTTCAGTGCTGGATTAACTCACAAAATATTTTTTCTCAATTAATTCATTCATTATGCGGTTTGTACACTAGT
Source organism: Octodonta nipae (assembly GCA_034190945.1). Taxonomy (NCBI): domain Eukaryota; kingdom Metazoa; phylum Arthropoda; class Insecta; order Coleoptera; family Chrysomelidae; genus Octodonta; species Octodonta nipae. Next base: position 84,564,316 of record CM067217.1, on the reverse strand, counting down.
AATGTAGTTTTGCCAACAAGGATACTCAGTAATGAAAACGATATTACCATCTTATTAGTCCATCCACAATATTTTTGCATAATTATTTTAGTCCATTTTCAAATATCTAAATTTAGAACGTTATTTTTGGCCTATTAAAGAATTTTCATTTTAGATTTTGATGAAACATTCGAAAAAGCCTTCTTGCCGCTGTTTGTAATGGCCTCTTCTGTAGAATGAAAAAATAAATTTGAATACACTGATTATGTGAATTATATTGAAAACAGTTCTCTGATAATTGTTATCTAATATTTGAGTGGTGTCACTGGTTCTAGTCGAGGCAATATATTTTATTAAAGCAGTAAAAAATTTGTAATGTGGTATTTTCTGATTGTCTTCTAAACGTTGTTTGTGGCATATTCTTGATTACTTTTTCATTTTGCAATCACATGAATAAATATAAAGCCATTGACAACGAAGTCAGAATAGACTTTGAAACGTTTGGTATTCCTGCAATATACGTAGTTTTATTTCTATTGTGGTGTTATTCCCCAAAAAACATAAAAGTAATCAAGTGGTATTTTCTATTGCAGGGGTTACTTAAATTCTTGAATCACATAAGTAATATACGCCACTCTGTACTCATCCTTTACGTTCAAACTCATATATAATATACTTCATTATACAATTAACCGCTATCATTTGATTTAAGAACATTTCTTTTTGAAATTCAAGTACGTTGAATTTCTCTCAATAAGTAGGTATATTGAAGTAGTTATTTATATATTTATTATCAATAAACATTTTAACAAAAAAATCTAATATATTTTATGGCATTAACCAGTAATTTCAAATGTGAAATCGTCCATCTATGGAAATTTTACTAAGTTATTAGTTACAGGTAGGAATATTGGCACCTAGATGGCGAGACAACACATTTGTTTAATTCATTCAAGTACCTATGATCCTTTATGTCTACCTATTTGTATTTTTGGTTTGCTATGAATAATCTGATTATTGTGGGTACAAAAATAATAGTTCAAAGAATAAGAACGAAATACATTGCCCTCTCAGATACCAAACTCCTGTTTTATATTTCTTGTATAGATTATAGATTCAGCCCATTTTCAAATGGTAAAGGTTAGACAAAAATAAGAATATTATTTGACTTATATTTTCTGAAGGTTAGTTGAAAAATACCGACTGGAATTAATCTGTGCATTTCGTAATACATAAATATTGCTATTTCTATTTGAAACAACTGTTTTAATATGTTAATTAGAAATAAAAAACTTTGAGGTAAATATTAAAACTTTAAGCAACAGATTTTGAAGAAGAAGCGAGTTGAATACAAAACCAGAAGAAACGGTAACACGTGGTCCATAAAGATGGTTACAATTTTTCGTTAGATTCAATACTTAATTAAAAGATCATAATTCATAATACAATTATTTATCCGAACAATGACTACCAACAGTAGTCGTTTTTTAACATATTGTTGGAAAGCTTGTACATGGTAGATAATTACACCTTACACCATTTTCAAAATTTGTAAAATCTAGATTTCTAAACCTTTGCCGTAGTAAGGATAATATTTAATATTTTCATCCATTTCAAAACTCTGACGGTTTGAAATAATTAGTCATTTAGGTAGTTACTTGCACCTTTTAGGTGATTTTGAAGTGGTCCTGCAATGTGTCATTGAAGAGGTACTAAATCATAATTTATGTTGCTAGTTTTCTAAATTTAAGAACTACAAAATTGGAAAAAATTGCATAATTTGGTGGTTGTTTGCATTCGTTACAATAATTTGAAAGTAAGTGTTATATATCCTTGAAGAGCTTCTAAATCGTAGATTAGGCTGTCAGTTTTGAAAATGAACAAAATCACATAATATAGACAAACTGGGAAATTAAGGGGGTTGTTTGCACCCTTTCCAAAAATTTGAATGTAGTATTTTAAAGCTCGTAAATCGTAGATCATGCTGATATTTTTCAAAAATTATAAATCATAAAATTTGAAAAAACTGCATAATTGGGGGGAGGGGCGGCTTGCATCCTTTCCAAAATCTTGAATGCAAACGTATAATATCCCGTTGAAAAGCTCGTAAATCGTAGCTGAGGCCGGCAGTTTTTGAAATGAAAAAAATACATAATTTGGAATAACTGGTAAATTTAGTGCGTTGTTTGAACCTCTCCCAGTAACATGAATGTGGTCGTGTAACATACCGCTGGAAAGCTCGTAAATCGTAGATTATGCTGGTATTTTTTTAAATTTATAAATCATAAAATTTGAAAAAACTGCATAATTGGAGGGTGGTTTGCACCCCTTCCAGTAATTTGAATGTAGTCGTGTAATATACCGTTGGAAAGCTCGTAAATCGTAGATCATGCTGGTATTTTTGAAAATTTATAAATCATAAAATTTGAAAAAACTGCATAATTGGGGGGGTGGTTTGCATCCCTTCCAGTAACTTGAATGTTGTCGTGTAATATACCGTTGGAAAGCTCGTAAATCGTAGATCATGCTGGTATTTTTTAAAATTTATAAATCATAAAATTTGAAAAAACTGCATAATTGGAGGGTGGTTTGCACCCCTTCCAGTAATTTGAATGCAGTCGTGTAATATACCGTTGGAAAGCTCGTAAATCGTAGATCATGCTGGTATTTTTAAATTTAAAATTAAAATTCAATATTTTTTCGGGGGTGGTTTTTACCCCTTAGACAAATTTAGGGGTTGACGTTCAATACGTCAATTAAAAGCTCGTAAATAGCTCCTAATTTGAGACGCCTCACAAAATTTTTTTGTTTGTTTTTCTGAGATGGCGGTGCTAACTTTACGTAAAGTTAGCACCGCCAATAGTTTTTTGCACTTTTTCCATAGTAAATATTGAGCTCAAAAATCAATTTAGGTAAAAATCAAGAGCTCCTAAATAGCTCGTAATTCCTATATGTTTTAATTTGAGTTTCTGTAAAATGGCGGTGCTAACTTTACTGACCTTAGAAAATTGTGTACCAAAAACGCAAACTTAATACTGTTACGAGAATTCATCCGTTAGCTGGTGTAATCGGCCACCAACCAAATAGTGGAAGCGACATTCTTCCAATGCTTCTGTGAATCCGAGATGTTTTGTCTCTCAACCCGAGGCTGGCGGCTATCGTTAATAGGAATTCATCGTATTCCCTTGAAGCTTCCAGACATGAAAGAAGTTTCGTTGACTTACCAGACAATTCCGAGAGAAATATTAAAAAGCAGAAACAATTTGATGGAAAATCGTCATGGTTAATTATAGGCGTCAGTTCGAGGCTGCAGTAAAGTTAAACGAATGTCGGCAGAGGAGTAGGCAATAGCGCTAACCTTCGCCTTAGGAGGGGATGCTACAGATATTTTATAAAGGTTGAATGCCTCTGAGCAAGAAGACTACGGACAACTGGTCAAACATTTAGAACTGAGGTATGGACAAACCTTTTTGAAGCACGTTTATCACTCCCAACTGAAAAATCGCTACCAAAAATCGAATGAATCTCTTCAAGAGTTTGAAGCTGATATTGGCCGTCTGGTTCACATTCCCTATCCAGCCACACCGGAAAATGTAATAAAAAGGTTAGCAGTGCAAGCCTTTTTGGATGGACTTCGGGACCACGAAGCCAGACAAGCATTGACCCTAGCTCTACCGACTCAATTAATAGATGCACTGGCTCGACCTATGGAATTCGAGGCTACGGAAAATACCTGCAGAGGTCAAGCCAGAGTCCGAATCGTTGACGGAGAATCCAAAGATGGCGGAAACGATAGAGCCTCTGTAAGGAAGGTAGTAGAAGAAGTCCTTAGCGAAAAAAGACTAGTGAGATGTCGGAAGTGTCGTAAAGTAGGACATGCCCAGAGTCGTTGCAAGGAGAGCAACGGAGTCCAGACTTTCTCGTCGGAGAAACTAAAGAAGGTCAATGTAAAAGGACCATCATCGACATGTAACCAAAAAGTCCCAGCTACCAACGATATGTCGCTTCGCTACGCAACCACGTTAACAGTGTCTTTGTAGATGGCCTTACTAATAAGAATCAAATTGCAATGCTGCTGGATACTGGTGCGACGAAATCAGTAATAAGGCCCAACATTGTTTTAGAGAAAATAATAAAACAAACAAAATTGCAAGTGCGAACAGCGACAGAAGAAGCAGCGAAGTCCATGGTGAAATAGAGGTTAAAATGACTTTGGGAAACACAACCTTCCAAATCGGGCATTAGTGGCAGACATCGAAGACGAAGTCATCATTGGAATGGATGTCATGAGCTTCAAGGGATTCCAGTTAAACTTCAAAGAATTCTGCGAGTGAATGAAGAAGAAGTGGTGCTTCATGGAAAAGATGACATAATGCTCCGAGTCATCTTAGCAGAAGATGTCAATGTTCCGGAAAGAGCTGAAATCATTGTAGATGCTTGCCTAGATGGGAAAGCTAATGCTGGAACAGTGATGATGTTTGATCCCGAACTTAACGAACAGAAATGTAGACAGAGGAGTCGCACTGGCGAAGACTCTGTTTCGTGCCAGGGAGATTGTGTCCGTAAGAGTAATGAACCTGAATCATTACTCGGTTGTGCTAAAGAAAGGAACAACTTTGGGCCATTGTTCAACAGTTTCCTCTGTAGTCAGAAACACACAGCATGCAAAAATAACACCAGGTAAACTATATGAGGAACTGGAAAAACTCATCACCGATTCATCTAAGAATTTGAAACCAAACTAGAAAGCAAAATTAATTGAGAGGCATCGTTAGAAACTACCAGGATATCTTAGATGTAGGGAACGGCAAAAAAAGACGAACTGATCTGGTAACAGATAAAATTAATACCGGTGACGCTCAACCTATACGACCGTCGGCGAGAAGACTACTCCTAGCTAAAAGAGAAGAAGCCGAAGGATAGTCCGCAAGATGGAGGAAGAAGGTGTTATTGAACCATCCAATAACTCTTGGGAATCTCCAGTTGTCTTGGTAAAAAAGAAAGACGGTTCGACTCGATTTTGCGTGGACTATCGACAACCAAATCCCGTAACGAAGAAAGATAGCTATCCCCTACCAAGAATAGACGATAGCCTAGATACATTGGCTGGATCGAATATGTTTTCCATCCTGGACTTGAAAAGCGGTTATTGGCAGGCAGAACTAGCTAAGGAAGACCGGGAAAAGACTGCTTTTACCATCGGCTCAGGACTTTATACCAATTCACGGTGATGCCGTTTGGGTTGTGTAATGCTCCAGTGACGTTTGAAAGATTGATGGAAACGGTGTTAAAAGGGCTTTCATGGAAAACGTGTCTGGTGTATCTTGACGCCATTATCATGGTTGGAAAATCGTTTGAAGACCACGTGAGGTACCTGGAGGAGGTATTTCAAGTTCCGGACTAAAGTTAAGCCCGAAGAAGTGTCAGCTGTTCCAAGAAGAGGTGCAATATCTTGGACATGTGCTTTCCGCAGAGGGAGTAGCTGTTGATAAACAGAAAATAAAAGCTGCCCAGGAATGGCCGATACCTAAAGATATCGACCAGTTAAGAAGTTTCCTGGGGTTATGCACGTACTATCGTCGCTACGTAGCCGGATTTACCAACATCGCCAAGTCATTTACTAGACTCACAGAGGGGAAGGTGAAGTACCAGTGGGACGAAGAATGCCAACGATCATTCGATAGGTACTCTCGCAAAACTCCATATGTACCTCTTATTCTCACAGAAACGCCTTCAAAACCTTTCGAACTGGTACATATAGACGTATTTTATTATAACACAAATAACTATTTAACAATTGTTATACCCACTACAGGAAAAACTGCTGTAAATATATGTGACGGACTTATAAAGTACTTTACAAATTTTGGGGTTCCTCAAAAATTTGTGTCAGGTAGTGGACGAGAGTTTAATAACGAAACGGTTAGAGAACTTATGAAACTTCGCAAAATAACAATTCATTTTACTACTCCAGGTCATCATCAATCAAACAGCATAGTAGAACGATTCCATTCAACCCTACGCTGTAGCTCCAAAAAAGATGGCAGTACTAGATATCATCAGTTCCGTGGAGTCAGCAATAGGCAGCAAAGAGACACCGCAACTGGAGGAATTCCGATGGAAAGTCAGACCCGCAATTGAGAAAACACAACACATCAAACAAAACATCAACGAATCCGAAAGGAGAATCATAAAAACACTTAAGGACGACAAATCTATCTATCATCATTCTACCAGCTGACAAAGGAAATGCCACCATCCTGATGAACAGAACGGAATACAACAAGAAAATCGACGAAGTACTGTCGAAGAGAAAATACAAGCCACTGCCTACTGATCCAACATCCAAAATAGAACGGAAAACTTACAACACTCTCAGAGATCATGCTGAATACATTCTACCCGAGACAAGGAGAAAATTGACGCCACATCACAGCAAACCACCACATCTTTATGGACTACCCAAGATACACAAGACTCTCAGGCCGACTACAAGTTCGCGCAACTCACCAACAGCAGCACTATCGAAATTCCTTCAACCAATCATCCAACCTTTGGAGGGCAAAACATCATCGCACGTCAAGGACTCAAAGCACTTTGTCGAAATCATCGGATCCATGGAACTTGGGCCAGAACATCGCTTAGTAAGTTTCGACGTTGAAAACCTTTTCACGAACGTATCACTAGATGAATCTCTCAACATAGTGTGAAAGAAACTTACCGAAGACGAAACCCTGATGGAGAGGACGCAGCTGCCAATAGACTCAATCATGGACTTGCTTGAATGTTGCCTCAAGAACTGCTACTTTCAGGAGAAGGACCGGTTCTTCATGCAAGAAGATGGATTGCCTATGGGTTCCCCGTTATCACCAACCATCGCCAACATCTACATGGAATGCTTCGAAGAACATGCACTGAGGAGTTTCGAGAAGCAGCCTAAGCTATGGTTGAGGTATGTCGATGACACCTTTATTATTTGGCAACATGGAGAGACAGAACTACAGGCATTCCTGGAGCACCTGAACCAATCCCAACTATCCATTAGATTCACCATGGAGATGGAAGAGAACCCACTCTCTACCATTCCTTGATGTAAAGTGTCAAAGGACTAGGACCGGAATCCAAACAATAGTCTACAGGAAGGCTACGCATACAGGATTATACCTTCACTACAATTCCAACCACCCATCAGCAACGAAAACTGGCATCATCAAAACACTAATCCATAGAGCCAAAAATATCTGCAGCACACCAGAAGCCTTCAAAAAAGAACAAGTGAATCTTATAGAAGACCTTTTGGCGAATGGATATCCGGAAACGATCATTACCAAGGCGTATGAAGAGCTGGACAAACCAACCAGGCAGGAAGAGGACACCACGGTAGCAACTCTACTATTACCGTATACTAAAGGCCTGTCGGAGAAACTTAAGAGAATTGCACACAGCTATGGAATCAGAATTATCTTCAAAAGCAACGACACCCTTGAGGAGTATGATAAACAAGAACGAGGCCCGACCCACCAGCAATTCCAAATAACTGTATATACAGCATACCGTGTGAATGTGGCAATATTTACATTGGAGAGACAAAGCGACCGCTGGACAAGAGGATTAAAGGGCAGAGGTAACGAAGTCTGGGCTAGCTAATCACGCATGTACCGAACACCATAATATCAACTGGGACCAGGCTAGAGCAATTCACAAGGAAGAGCACTGGTAAAAAAGAAAATTCATACAGACAGCATATATAATCTCGAACGAAAATATAATTAGCGAGTCCAGCGTCCAAATTAAAAATATTTGTAGAGCTCTTCTTCGGCTTCTGCCGCTACGCATCACCGACAACCAACCTCCAGGTAAGACGACGCTGATTGGACCAGATAAGACCCAATGACCATGACCGGTTAAGGGTATAATATAAATCCGACTGATACTCTGAATTTCCTATCATTCACCTGATCACGATAGCAGATACACATTGAAACGTTGTGAGATCAACCACTTCAAGACAATGGAAGTCCAAGGAAACTTCGAGGAAGGTAAAAAGAAAGTTTTAGCAAAAAACAATATTAGCGGTGATAAAATGCTCAATTTAACTTAATCAAACAGTATATAAAAAAGAACCCAAAAACTAACCGAAACAAAAACATAAACAATTCTTTGGACCTTATGTCATAACTAAAATGTTAGAACATAATAAAGTTAATTAAAAATCCTAAAAACAAAATAGAAATCATTCATATTAAAGAACTAAGAAAACACTCTTTATTACAGGATCGAAATGAAAGTCACCCTCCTGAGCATTCTACTAGTAACACTGGTACAAGCACACGACATCAAGTGATGAAAATTGATGATTCCCCAGGAATTATTTAAGTGAGGCACAAATCATATTATATCAATCAAACATGTTTTTCTACATGAGGTTGACTTAAAAACACTTGAAATAAGTGTTAATAATTTACTGAAAAATTAAAAGATTTGAACACAACATTGACTAATAGTAACCTCATTTACAGAATAATTTTATTAACGAACTATCATCACTTAGAACTTCTAATGGATGAAATAATGCTTAAATTAAACAATTCAAGAATTAAACGTGGTTTAATTAATTTTGGGGGCACTGTTCAAAAATGGCTTTGGGGAACCCTTAGTGCTGATGATGCTGAACTGAATTTTATCAATATACTTCTTATTTAACTATCATTGATCAAATATTTATTAATGGTCACATTACAATTACGTTTTTGGATAATCTCTACATGAAATTCTTGAGGAACTTAATAGTCATCATAACAGTAATGGATTATTAAAAAAAATTGGTCAAGTGCGAGTTGGACTCGCACACGTAGGGTTCCGTACCACCTTCAAGATTCTAATATTCCATTTTCAGACAAGCAGGGAATGAGTGCATTTTCTTATATTTACCATTATATCTTTTAAAGGAAGCGTTTTCCACACATAGACTTTTCATTTTATCTGCTCAGGATTCGCTTGAAATTTATCATAATACATATGTATTTAATTTTCTAATTTGGCCCCAAAAAATTAATATTAGAGTTTTATTTTATTAATAAACTTTCAGAGAAGTCTTTTATAATATACTGTCTGAGTTTTGAGGCTCTGTAGATTGGAAGGTAAAGAGCAAAATAGGTCAAGTTTTTAAATTATAAATTATTAAATCTGTTATTCAAATTATTAAAATATACAAATAAAATATATTTTTCAACATTTAAATAGTGTAGTTTCTAAAGTGGGAATTATGTCGATGTTTAATATTTTTGTTAATATCTTTTAAACAAATGATTTAAAAATATGATATATTTGTATTTCACATAATGAGCCTTTTATCTGATATATTACATGATGCGTTTGAAATTGAATTTTTATTTTCCATTTAATTGTATAATTTGTCCCTAAAATTACTAGGGGTTTCCTAATAATTTATTTTCCGTTTATTTTTTTCATATTTTTCCTATAAACAAAAACGTTGAGGTCTAATAGTTTGGGAATAACGGGGAGAATGGGTAATATTTTAAAATATTTGTTTAATATATTTTAAAATATTAATTTAAAAAAAATAAAAAAATATATATTTGTTAGAAACAATTATAATTTTTTATATTCCATTTAATTCTATAATTTGCCCCCCAAAATGAATATTAGGGGTTTCTCCTTATTTTTCCAGTAAAGTTAATGGAGGGGCTATACTTCAAATTCATTCAAATTCAAAATTTTTCAGCTAATGGTTTCGGAGATAAGGGGGGGGGAATGGGTATTTTTTTAATATTTTTGTTAATATCTTTTAATTAATTTATTTTAAAAATATGAAAAAAATATATTTGTTTTCTTCGTCATGAACCCTTTCATTTGATACATAACATAAAGGGTTAGAAACAATTTTAATTTTATTTTTCCATTTAATTCTATAATTCGCCCCCCAAATGAATATTAGGGATGTTTTCTTATTTTTCCAGTAAAGCTCAGGTGAGGGGCTATACCTCCATTGTTTTTTCAAAATTTTCCAGCTTATGGTTTCGGAGATAGGAAGGGGTGATGGGTAAAATTTTTTATATTTTTTTAATATCTTTTAATTTATTTATTTTAAAATTATGAAAAAAAATATTTGTTTTCGTCGTAATGAGCCCTTTCATTTGATATATAACATGATGGGTTAGAAATAATTTTAATTTTATATTTTCCATTTATTCTGTAATTTGTCCCCCAAAATTAAAAGTAGAGGTTTCTCCTTATTTGTCCAGTAAACTTCAAGTCAGACCTATACGTCTAATTTTTTTCATAACTTTACGTTTTATAGTTTCGGAGATAAGGGGGGGGAATGGGTAAATTTTGGTATATTTTCGTTAATATCTTTTTAAATATATTTTTTTTAATATGAAAAAAATATATTTGTGTTCCTCAAAATGAGACCTTTCATTTGATATATTACATGATGCGTTTGAATTTTTTTTAATTTTTAAATTTTTATTTGATTCTATAATTTGCCCCCCAAAATTAATATTAATGGTTTCTACTTATTTTCCTGTAAAGTTCAGACAACGTTCTATATTTCCTATTTTTTTCAAAATTTTAGGCTCAGTGGTTTGGGAGATCAGGGGGGAACGGTCGATTTTTTAGTTTTTCCCCCCCAGTCTTTTAGGACATGTACTCCTGATCGGGTCACCAAACTAAACATTGATACCAAATTTCAACCTCTTCCGTTCAGTAGTTTAGGAGAAAATTGCTGTGATGTGACAGAGGCAGAAATCCGGAGGGATATTATAAGGGTATCCGTATATTGTATATATGGAACCCTAATAAAACTACACTCTTGGTTTTCGGTGATACAACTAATTGTTATTTCCAAAAATTATTTTCACAATTGAAGTTTCAATCGCCAATCCAAAAATATTCCAATACTTTCAATTAGTTATACCCACAAAAGACTTTAAAATAATAATCCCTTCTAAATCATTCCTGGCTCTAGAAGATAATGAGTTTCAAAATATGGCTCAACCATGTTATAAAATTGAGGAAACATTCATATTGTAATGTTTTTATTTTCACACTTGGGTTCAGTTCAGTTCTTGGATTTATTTAAAAACACAGTACAACACACTCTAATTTAATTCCACTACTTTAACACAATTTATATTCACAGAACTATTTACAATTTATTTCTACGTAGCTATACGACTGTCGAATACTGAATGAATCCATCGCCAGCTGTCCGCATTTATATATTTCTCTCGGAATTATTCTGGCAAGTCAACGAACCATCGGGAAACTTCTTTCATGTGTTCTGGAAGTTTCAAGGGAATTTCCAGTAAGGGCAGCGGTCGGCCTGTTGCGAGAGAAAACATTTCGGATTCCCAGAAGTATCGGAAGAATGTCCCTTCCACGAATTGGATGATGGTCGATTGCACCAGCTATCGGATGAATTCTCGTAACATACCCCCCTCCTTAAGACCATTTCGTCCCGGAATGTCCTAGAATCCTTCCTGGTGTGACGATATTTGCAGGAATCTCCATTTCGACTACGGGAAGTTTGGTGGAAGTAACAGTCAACGGTCTTCAATCTGGGCTGGGCTGTTGTTACGTCGTGCTGCACTTTCTGCCCATCAGAGTACAGTGCCATCAACTGTTCGAAGGTCATCGCGTCATCGGGTGGTTGGATGCTGTGGACTTGGGTTTGGTCAACTTCGCGGTCATGACTTCCGGCATAAGGAGCTAACCTGTTGAAATGTACCACCTTTGGTTTTCCTCGAGGTAGCTTCTTTATTCTGTAGAACATCGTTGATTTTCTTCACAATTTGGTACGGCCCCTCCCAAGATCTATGTAGCTTGGGCGAATATCCACGACGACGTTGCGGGTTATAGAACCAAACAAGATCATCAACTTGGAATTCTCCGCCTTCGGCTTTGATGTCGTAGGCTGCCTTCATTCGAGCACTGGCATTCTCGATATTTAACCGGACTCATTGATGGATGTCGTTCATCTGTTGACGTAGCTGGCTGACATAGTCTTCACCTGCGTTATCTTTTCCTGGGGGACATCCAAACTTCAAATCGCATGGTAGTCTTAATTCTCGCCCCATAATAATATGGCGGTTAATGGTTCTATTCATCCGTTCTACCATTCCATCGGATTGCGGGTGTGCTTTATTGATCTTCAAGAGATTGCAGACGGCTTGAAAAAGAGTAGCCTCGAAATTTCTACCTTGGTCTGGGTGCAACTCCAAGGGAACACCAAAACGACTGATCCATTCCTTGACAAGGACATCAGCAACGGTCAAGGATTCTTGATTCGGCAAGGCATACGCTTTGGCCCATTTACTAAAATAGTCCATCACCACCACAATGTATTTATTTCCACAATAAGATTCAGGAAATGGACCGGCAACATCAATAGCTGGACTGCCCACGTTATATTGATTGATGGGAGCTTTTGGTCGCTTCTGAGGCCCATTACTTGCTGCACAAACCGTACATTTCCGGCACCACTCCTTAAGGTACACTTTGAGCTACGCGACCGAGACAAGCGACGGCGACAAGAGACAGGAGGTTGCGACACGCGACACGTCTGCTTTCCATGCAATTATATGAGGCACATTTGAAGCGCGAGACAGACGCGCGACCGCGACAGGAGACAAGAGACAACTTTGATGCGACTGCTTCCGAAGCAGTAGTGTCGCTTGTCGCGTGTGGTTTGGAGGTTAAAATGACGGATTTAAATTTCTCTTTTGATGAAGACAATCTTCTTATTAATTCAATAGAAGAAAATAAATCATTAAATGATCCTCAGAGTGCAACATATAAAGATGTAAGCGTTCGGGATAATATCTGGAGGGAGATTGCAATGAATATAAAAAAAACATTATGTTGTTTATATTTTATTTTTTGTATGAATGAAATTAATGTCACATAATTTTGTTTATCTGTTTATGTCTTAATTGTTTATTTGTTATAACACAAACTTTTTGGGGAGTGCGATTTATTATTCTTATATGATGTTCTCCGAAGAATCTAATATATAATATTTTTAATTAAAACTGTAACAAATAAATACATACCGTAATGTGATTGAGAATGTTTCTCGAGGTGTTATACCTCCACCTCTGTTTTGAATATCTTCTTCAATTAAACTTAATACATAATTAAATTGACTTTGATTTAATCTGAAATATTGTAAAAATTTCTACTTTGAGTGATAAGTGATTATTAATTAAGAGACAATAAAAGCCCTCTCTGTTTCTACTCTGGTAAAATGGATTCATTTCACATCGTATTTTTCTGCATAAATAATACAATAATAAATCATCATCTCCTTCTTCTTCAAGGAGTATTTGGAGTTGTTTTGATGCCATTTTTAATTCACGAATACACGTATTTATGAGGGCAGAACATCTAGCCAACTGCTTGTCGCTTAATGTCAATCGTGTTTCCCAAATAAATACGAGCGACGTTGTCTCTTGTCGCTTGTCTCGGTCGCGTAGCTCAAAGAGGTAAAGCGACAAGCGACGTTGTCGCGGTCTTGTGTCTCCTGTCTCTTGTCGCTGTCGCTTGTCTCGGTCGCGTAGCTCAAAGTGTACCTTAACATCTACTTGGCATTTTTCCCAATAGCAGCGTTCTCTCAACTTCCTTAGGGTTTTCATTACTCCCAGTTGTACAATCATGTAGTTCTCGTAAAACCTCTGGTCTCCTATTTCTGTACCTCTTCGTGGAACAGTTGACACTTCTTTGGCTTAACTTTAGTCAGAAACTTCGATGTCGCCGAAACACCTCCTCCAGGTTCTTCATGTGGTCTTCAAATGATCTTCCAACCACGATAATGTCGTCAATATACACCAGGCATGTTTTCCATGAAAGCCCTTTTAACACTGTCTCCATCAATCTTTCAAAAGTTGCTGGAGCATTACACAACCCAAACGGCATTACCCTGAATTGGTAAAGTGCTAAGCCGACGGTAAAAGCAGTCTTTTGGTCTTCCTTAGACTTCCCACACCGCCAATAGCGCTCTTCAAGTCGAGGTGGAAAACATCTTCGATCCAGCCAATGTATCTACGGTATTGTCTATTCTTGGTAGGGCATAGCTACCTTTCTTCGTAGCGTGATTTAGTTGCCGATAGTCCACGCAAAATCGAGTCGAACCGTCTTTCATTTTTACCAAGACAACTGGAGAAGCCCGAGGCTATTGGATGGTTCAATAACATCTTCTGCCTCCATCTCGTGGACTATCATATCGGCTTCTTCTCTTTTAGCTAGGGGTAGTCTTCTCGCCGACTGTCGAATAGGCTGAGCGTCCCCGGTATTAATTTTATGTTTCACCAAATCAGTTCGCCCTCTTTCTTCTTTCCCTACGTCGAAGATATCCTGGTAGTTTCTAACAATGTCCCTCAATTTTGCGTTGTGGTTTGGTTTCAAATTCTTAGATGCATCGGTAATGAGTTTTTCCAGTTCCTCAGTTAGTTTACCTGGGTTTATTTCTGCATGTTGTGTGCTTCTGACTACAGAGGAAACTGTTGAACAATGGCCCAAAGTTGTTCCTTTCTTTAGCACAACCGAGTAATGATTCAGGTTCATTACTCTTACTGGCACAATCTCCTTGGTACGAAACAAAGTCTTCCCCAGTGCGACTCCTCTGCCTACATTTCCGTCGTTAATTTCGAGGTCAAACATCATCACTGTTCCAGCTTTAGATTTCCCATCTAGGCAAGCATCCACAGTGATTTCAGCTCTTTTCGGAACATTTACATCCTCTGCCAAGATTGCTTGAAGCATTATGTCGTCTTTCCCATGAAGCACCACTTCTTCGTCATTTACTCGCAGAATTCCAACTTTGAAGTTTAACTGGTATCCCTTGGAACTCATGACATCCATTCCAATGATGACTTGGTCTTCGATGTCTGCCACTAATGCCGGATGTTGGAAGGTTGTGTTTCCCAAAGTCATTTCAACCTCTATTTCACGATGGACTTTCGCTGTTCGCAGCTGCCATTTTGTTGGTTTTATCATTCTCTCTAACCTTGTCTGTTCTAAAACAATGTTGGGCCTTATTACTGTTTTCGTCGCACCAGTATCCAGCAGCATTGCAATTTGTTTCTTATTATTAAGTCCATGTACAAAGACACTGTTAACGTGGTTGCGTAGCGAAGAGATATATTCGTTGGTAGCTGGGGCTTGTTGGTTACAGGTTGACGATGGTCCTTTTACATTGACCTTCATTAGTTTCCCAGAGGAGAAAGTCTGTACTCCGTTGCTCTCCTTTCAACGACTCTGGACATGTCCTGCCTTTCGACACTTCCGACATCTCACTAGTCTTTTTTGGGTAACGACTTCTTCTACTATCTTTCTTACAGAGGCCTTATCATTTCCGACATCTTCTGACTCTCCTTCAATGATTCGGACTCTGCCCTGATCTCTACAGGTATTCTTCGCAGCCTCGAATTCCAGAGCATCCACTAATTGAGTCAGTCGAGCTAGGGTCAATGCTTGTCTAGCTTCATGGTCCCGAAGTCCATCCAAAAACGCTTGCATTGTTAACCTTTCAATTACATTTTCCGGTGTGGCTGGATAGGCAAGGCGAACCAAACGGGCAATATCAGCTTCAAACTCTTATAAGGATTCATTCGATTTCTGGTGGCGATTTTTAAATTGGGACTGGTAGAGATGCTCCAAATGTGTCTGGCCATACCTCAGTTCTAAATCTTTGACCAGTAGTTCGTAGTCTTCTTGTTCAGAGGCCTTCAAGGTTTGCAAAATATTTGTAGCATCCCCTCTTAAGGCGAGGGGATTTGGCGCCGATAATTAGTCCAGGACGATTTTCCATCAAATTGTGGTGGTTTTATTTTGTATCTTGTTCCCTCGAGGACAATTTTCGGCTCCATTATTTCCGAACTGTTTCTGCTTTCGGTCTTTAGTGGAGTTTCACCTCATTGCATTCTGACTACATTTTCTGTTATTTTGCTGATCTCATCTTCCATTATCTGTTTTAGCTCTTCCATCCGCGTTTCATTTTCGACCATTGTCTGCTTTAGCTCTTCCATCCCAGTTTCCTTCTCGACTATTTTCTCTTCTAGCATTTCTGAATTTTTCTGTATCATGCTTTTCAAATTGGCGATATGGATTTTACCCAATTAATAAAGATTATAGGGGCAATTCTTTCAATAACAATAGGTATAAATCTGTGGTTGGCACAGCAAATTTCGAAATATTGTCCAAAATTAGACCTGGTCGTGTTGAGGAAACATTAATTCGATTTAATCGACCGGGTGTCGCATCGATTTTTCTTCTAGGGATTTAGAATTTTCCAGTAACTGGGCTTGTAAGGATTCTTTCAAGGTTTTAGAATTTTCTAGCAGTTTGTCTTCTAGGGTTTTAGAATTTTCTTGTAATTTTTTTACTAATTTGTCTTCTAGTGATTTAGAATTTTCTTGTAATATTTGTAGTTTATCTTCTAAAGACTTGGAATTTTCTAGCAATTTATTTTCTAAGATTTTAGAAATTCCTTGCAACGCTTCTTTCAAATTTTTAGAATTTTCTAGCATTTTGTCTTTCATTTTTTTAATAGCATACTCATGTCCCCATTACTAGAAACTTGAAATAAACAAGTATCGGGATCATTACCTTCATTTATTATGGTATCATCTAGCCGTTGCACTAATTCACTTATCTTCCCACTAATTTCTAAATCCCTTTCCTCAAGTTCGTTTTTTCCATCAGTCAGTTTCATTTGGTCCAAACTCACGTTTTTAAATATTGTCAGTCTATTTATTTTCCACGTATGAAGTTCCACAAATACACCGAACACCTGACACCTCTGTAATGTTTTTATTTTCACACTTTGGGTTCAGTTCAGTTCTTGGATTTATTTAAAAACACAGTCCAACTAATTCTAATTTATTTCCACTACTTTAACACGAATATACCGTCGAATACTGCTTGAATCCATCGCCAGCTGTCCGGATTTATATATTTCTCTCGGAATTATTCTGGCAAGTCAACGAACCATCGGGAAACTTGTTTCATGTGTTCTGGAAGCTTCAAGGGAATTCCCAGTAACGGCAGCGGTCGGCGTGTTGAGAGAGAAAACATTTCGTATTCCCAGAAGTATTGAAAGAATGTCACTTCCACGAATTGGATGATGGCCGATTGCACCAGCTATCGGATGAATTCTCGAAACAATATGTGAACAAGAAGAATTAAAATCCGATACTATCGTCTCTTTAATTTAAAACAAAAAGACTCGATGTAAACAAAGTCCAATTGTAGTTCATCATAGTGATTTCCCAAGAAGAAATTATACTCAAATCAAATTGCCCAGATCAAAGCTACCTCATTGTTCATGGTAATGTCATTATCCAAGCACCACCTAATTGTACAATCAAATATGGCAATTTCAAATTTGGCTCATATCAAGAAGGTTTTTTTGGTAAACCATTAATATTACCGAAACTAATATGGAGGATTGCTCTACACTCCATAATTGCAGGCTACCTCCAGATTCTCGTTGTACGATTTGTGCCTCCTGATGTATCTGCTCTAAGCAGATGAATAGATGGCTTCTTGTGTTTGATCTGTGGCTGGCTTGTCGGGCTTGTCTATGGTCGCTGGTATGTCAATCAATGTCAATTTCTTTGTGTACCGTGTCTTTTTAACTAAACACGGTAGGATTTAACATTGTTGAAAAAAATATCCTACAATATAAATCTGAATTAATCAGTCAAGAGATTTAATATAATAAGTTGTTGGAGACAAAAATAAATTCAATATGCCGCCAAAGTTTGATCCTAATGAAATTAGATATGGTAAGTGATGAAAATTAACAACTTTATTGGTTGGTTCTTTGGAAATCGTAATACTATTCAACCAAATAATTCTAGTGTATCTCAGATGTGTTGGAGGTGAAGTAGGAGCTACAGCATCACTTGCTCCAAAAGTGGGTCCTTTGGGTTTAGTAAGTAAATTAATATGTATGGTTATGAGTTGTATGAATATAAAATTTATTATAGTCTCCCAAAAAAATTGGAGATGATATAGCAAAGGGTACAGCAGATTGGAAGGGATTAAAGATAACGGTTCAATTGAAAATTCAAAACAGACAGGCTACAATTTCGGTTGTACCTTCTGCAGCAGCACTAATCATTAAGGCATTGAAAGAACCACCACGTGATAGGAAAAAACAAAAGAACAGTAAGTGTTTATTACTTGATAGATATAGCTTACCACACTGCTTCACTGTGGGTTGGTAAGGGGCAAATCTGGATTTCTGATTTATGCTATTATCATCAGAGATGAACCTGGAATTTTGTCACAATTTTTTTTAATTGTAAAAAAACCTTGACTTGGCTGGGATTCAATTCTGGGTCAAGACCTCTGTTATTTTTTAACAATTGTGAGAGCTGAATGAAAGAAGAAAACACTAAAAACTCTTGTAGTTCTTTGAACATACTCACGCATCATTTGTTGTTAGTTTATTTTGGTGTCAAGTCTTGCAAAATGTATAAGTGTTAGCAGAACAAACTTAACTTCAAAATTATTCATGCTGTAGAATAGATTTGAATATGTCCAAAAACATGGGCAAAACATTATCAATGAAAGATGTAAAAGAACATGATCTTATTTCATCATTTGAACTACCCAGTATCAAAAAAATACAGTCAACAATTTTAGATATAAGTAAAGTTGAAGAAAATATACCAAAACTTTATATATATATATATATATATATATATATATATATATATATATATATATGGTTTTGTTAAAATTTACCCATTTTAAAATTTCGATTTAGAGGGTCTCATCTTTGGCTAAATTGTCACTAATGTAGAAATCAGTTGGTTTTCCTGAAACATCACTGACCAATTGCTAACACTGACATCTAGTTTGTATATACAGGGTTCTCCCTTGGGTGCAGTTATAACATTCTGTGACACTATCCCCCTTTTAGTTCTAATCATCTTGATTAGATGCATTTTCATCTTGATAAGGGGCAAGACAATACAGATGAACAACCTTGGTCTTTGTCTTTGAGATGCGTTGGAGGCGGTATACATATCATTTATCCCCTTGTTAACCTCATAAGGTCCATCCTATGAAGGTCACAACTTCGCCACTTTTCTTTCTCCCTTTGTGAATTGTGAAACCAGACCTTATTCGCCTTGCTGGAATCGATTCGAATTTGCTTTCAAATCGTATCCCATTTTCATCCTGGCCCTTGTAGCTAGCATATGCTTTCTTGCCAATTCAGGCATTGACAGTAATCTTTCCCATAATTGATCTACCAACCAGATCATGCAGGAGTCTTTACTTTCTGAACAAAACATGACCTGGTGCTCTCTTGTACAGCAGATCTGTATGCCAGCAGGAACAGAGGTATGTGGTTACCCCAATCCCATTGGTTACTGTCGACTACTTTGGAAAGATAAGATTCTAGAGTCCTGTTAAATCTCTCTACCAGGCCATCTGATTTTTGGTGTCACATCTTAGTTCTGTTGTTGTTAATGCCTATCAAGTCCCAGGACCTTCCAGAACACATTTGAATCAAAGTTTCTATTACAGGTTCTTCTCCATTCTGAACCTGGGATAAAACGGCGCCAGTCGCGTAATTGCTGGTATTGGTGTGGAGAATAAACTTGCGAAGGCTAGAATAAGGCTCAAACATGCTTTTAGTTCTTGAATACATCGTCGCACATCTGGTTCCAACGGAACGACTTTTCCTTCTTGTGTAATAGGAACAAAGTCCCAAGAAGCTCCGTAGTTCTTGCTTATCTTTGGGAACAGGCCAGTCATGAATATTGTTATGATTTGTTCGTATTTCTGTTTGTGATACGATGTGGCCCAAGTCTACTTTCTTCTGGAACAGGAAACATTCCTTTAGGATTGAGTCGAAGGATAGATATTTTTAAACCTGGCGAATACTTCCAATAAATTTTTGAGATGTTGAAATGTGTAGCCCTAACTAAACTGTTTAAATAAACAAGCCATGTCTTCCATGTTAATCCACTCAATACAATCCCATGTGGCAGTAGCATTGCATAATCCAAACAGTTGACGAGAATACAGACTCGTCCACGGCTTGTTGCTGACCTAGCGGTACTCGTCTAGTTGGTATGGGTTGGGCATTTTCCGTTGATTCTGTGTCTCACGATGTCGGTTCGGCCGGTAACTCTATTATTGCTATTGGAAATTTATCAGCTGTTTGTGATAAATTGCTTTGTCATTTTACGTTCGGAGGGCGTAAAGTGTTTCCACCCATCTTCAGATCTGCCCATAATTTCTCTATTTGGTTCAATTTTTACTGTGATGTCTTATACGCCTCTTCACAACTGACGATGCTCTTAATTGGTTCAAAATAAACGATTTCATTATTTGACAGGTTCAACAATCTGATGGGTATGTCATTTCAGGGTTTTACTAAAGTGCGTCAGATCAAGTATTTATGTGATATTCAGTATTTCTCTGTACTTATGCGACGATAAACTGTTTAGTTCCCAGCACCCTCGTCGTTGATTTTGCTAAAACAGTTTTTAGCCTAATGCTGTTGGATATTGGATAGATATGCTTTCTTCCGAATTTTAGACTAAGCGATCGATATAGCAGCAAATTTGATGGTGATATTCTTGCCATTGATGGTAACCTGGATGAGTAAATTGCCTGCATCTTTACAAAATTCTGGGATAGATACGGTCCTGGAGTTTGTATTACAAGGTTGGCTATTTCTAGATTGTGATCTTTGCGGCATCCTAATTCTACAATCTTTTCGTATCGTGTCTTCTCACATCTTCTTTTTCATCTCTGACAGGAACTTGTTAAACAGGCCTTCCATGTTAGTTGTAAATTCTTGGTCCCCTGCACAACAAAGACTGCTTTTACTTTGGGCTTTGACATAGTCATGACTGCCTCAATTTCATCACACTTTTTGGTACCACTTAGTCGTAGGCTTCTCTGGATTTCACCATTTCTAATATGTTCAATAAAGCTTTGTATTGTAAACGATTTTCCCCAGATTTTCGTGTTCGAGACAAGTTGCACTTGATAAACTTGAGTCAAACTTTGCTTAACATTCCGGCGTGCTGAAACTAATTTGTCCAAATCTGTCTGTTAGTTTTTTTTTTTTTCAGAAAGTATATATATTATATATTGTAAATTACATTTGAAACGCCCTGTATATAAAAAAGTCACGTAAACTATACTAAACATTTGTAAAACAATTTTGATTTTTTTTTTGATAATCTGTTTGATACATTGGACTCAGTTTAATACATAATAAATTTTATAAAATTTGATAATTTAGATTGTATTTTTGTTTTTAGTTAAACACAGTGGAAACATTACCTTTGATGACATACTATCTATTGCAAGACAAATGAGGCCAAGATCAATGGCGAAAGAATTACAAGGAACTGTCAAAGAAGTCCTAGGTACTGCCCAATCAGTTGGTTGCGCTATTGATGGCAAACCTCCACACGATGTAATTGACGAAATTAATAATCATACCTTGAAGGTTCCAGAGGAATAAACTTAATAAATAGTTATTTGATGCTGTCGTCTTTTCTTAACTCATTTTTATGGCAAAAATTAATTTAAAGCATATCTGCAGGCAAGTAAAACTAATAATTAACAGTTTATTCGGACCACTTGTTATTAATTTGATAAAATATATTTTAACAAGTATTATTGCACACAAAATTATAGTACATTTTCATGGAATTTTCTTATGTATTCTTGAACTTGCCAAACTTCTAAGAAAAACATTTACTTGAACTAGTTTTGATATCAATATAAAAACATTTATAACACCTACATAGTAGGTGTATAAATCTCGATTTATTTTTCTACTGTGAAATTATAAATCTCCACTGAACAGAATGAATGTTGGAAATACAAAAAAAAGGACTTACATGTTTTTGGTAACAAGGGTTTGGATAGATCCAGACACTCGCAAGGTACATTTCACGAGGCCCTCTGATGGTGCAAGAAGTGAATATAAAATAAATAATTTTTTGAAATTAAGGCGCGAGGCCGTGGGCGGGGGCGGTGGCCCACGCCTTACACCGCCTCTGCGGGCACTACTTCGTGAAGATTCAGTAGCAATGGCATATTGGACACAACGGGGATCATCGACCCTCGACTATAGCTTAGTACTCTCAACCATCGCGCCGAACCTCGCTCCGACTCTCGAACTCGGTGGTCATATCGAGGCTCGGAGCTTCGTACTTTGCTACCAGTTAAATCAAAAGGATCGTCGCATAAACATATTTGTTGACATCCTCGTCTTCAGATGAAGGAGATATTATTCTGAATTTCGGGACTAAAAAGTGGTTTCTACGTAGACTGTGTGAAAAAGTGAAGGTAAATCCCCTAAACAAAAAACGAACGAACGAAAGGATCCGGTTTGTTTTTTTGACTATATGCGAATGAAAATAGAAGCGTTTGATTGTATTTTAAAGGAATTTGCTGATGAATTTAAAAAAAATATCAGAATTGTCATAGTCAATCAATTTGATCTGAAGACTCATGGTAACTTTAAGGTATGAAAACAAAATCTGAAAAATATAAATAAAATATACATATTTTTATAATATAAGAAAACAAAACTTTAATTTTCAAAAGAATTATCATTTCCGATTAACTTTTGCTTATCCACCATAGCGGCGATGGAATGCAACATGACTACACAGATCTAATTATGTTAATTTTTTTGTGAGGGGGGCCTATGGTGCGATACTATGGTCGGAGTGATGGTCGGCGCTTCGTTGTGGCCGCCCACTAAGACGCATCTAGCTTTTCCCATGCGTGCCTATTACGGAAAAGATGATTCTATAGTAAGCGCTAAGTCGGCTAAGCGTTTGTACTGGGCGGAATATATTTGTGACTATCGAATCAACTGCAAATTAAAAAGACACGATGCTCGAGATTTGTTTGAGGTGAAGGACACTCATCACCCTTCAAGATTTCATCCTTTTGTACATAAATTGTTTCCAAGTCTAGTTGGGAACGCTAAAGTTGCGAATCTGGAACCGTTCCAAGTCATTGCTGTTACCCCGAATTCCTAGGTTAGAATTTCAAGCTGTGATTTCAAGTTAAAGTTACCCAGGTTAAGAAATGTGATCTCGGATTTTTTGACATCATTTTAAAAAATCTGGCTTCAAATAGATTAAAATGAAACAATATTATGTTGAAGATTTCTGTAGAAATCTCTGCGACATTTCTTTGACGTTTAGGGATTTTTTACTTAAATGTTCTGATTTTCAGAAAAATAATGTTTAGTTTATTTATTGGTAAAGTATTACATGTGTGTGTTTTTAGAAGTCAAAGGTACACAAGTCTGAAATGTATAAAATATGTATACAAAGAATATATAAAATGTTATTAAAAGATAATAAAATGTCCTATTTACTAATACAATCGCTTCCTTATGTTTTATTCTTTATAGACTAAAACCTATATGTGATAAGTTCACACTTTTGTCTTTCTATCACTCACATCTAGTTTCTAGATTGCGCTATGGAATAATATTTTGGGGGTGTTCTCCCACAGTGAACCGAATATTCGTTTTGCAGAAGAAAGCCGTACGTCACATTGCAGGAATTAAGCGTAATCAGTCATGTAGAAATTTTTTTTTTAAATCTCTAAAATTGTTAACAGTACCATGCATATATATATTTGAAATACTTATGTATGTAAAACTAAACATTAAAATATTCACGTCAAATGCTCAATATCATGACCATAATACACGGCATCAGTCCATGTTATCCATTCCAAGGCACAGAACCTCTACATATGAAAATTCGCCAAACTACATGGCAGTCAAGCTTTATAACAGTCTAAGCCCTCAAATAAAAAGTATGGATAACATTGGCATGTTTAGGAAAAACCTATTAAACTTTCTGTTGGAAAATTCATTCTATAGTGTAGAGGAATATTTATTGTTCAGCAAAAGCAATTAAATATAATTTAACATACTTAATGTAATTATTTTTTAAGTTTTGTAATTGAATGGGCAGTTATTGAATTCATTACTACATTTATATTAAGTTCGTCGAACTCATAATCATAAGTACTTTGTCTCATCTATTAGCAGATAGGTATCATTATATTACTGATATCGTTATTACTTTCGTTTGTAAATTCCTGAATTAAGTTAGTTTTTTTTTATAAAATTTTAGTGCTCTGTTGGTATTGTTGGAATTACATTTATTAGTACGTAGTTAACTGTATGGTATGCACCTGACCGTTCCAATACTATATTTTTGTAGTCTTCTGGAATAAAGTTTATTATCCGACTTGACCATACAATGTATGGCATCACACTCCCTCTAAGGCACACATAGTGTGCCCTTAGGGGAAAATTCACTAAACCCCAGATATACTACATATCAAAAGGGTTTAGCTCTGTGGGAGCCCTTGCCAGGTTATCAGGCCCGTGGTTGGCGTCGTGGCTGCAGTTCCCCATAAATTTTCTGACCGTCCGGGCTGTTCCTAACAGGACGGCTTTTTGCATTTGTTTGTTCATGTTCCACTGAGTCTTTATTTGAAATTCCAAATCTCTATATTTGGTTATTTTCTCAGCCTGCTTGATATTTATATTATTGTTGTTAGGAATTGCTATGTCAATTAAAGTTGTTTTCCGAGAGACTTTATCTACCAAAACTATATCTGGTCTATTGTGAGCAACAGACCGATCGGTCAGTATCGTGCGGTCCCAGTACAGCTTATAGTTGTTATTTTCTAAAACAGATTCTGGTTTATATTTATAGTATGGTAATCTTACCGACTGTGATAATTCATGTTTCAGTGCTAGTTCCTGGTGAAGTATTTTTGCCACAGCATCGTGTCGTTCTTTGTATTCAGTTGCAGCGAACGCTTGACAACCTCCTGTAATATGCTGGATAGATTCAGATGTTTGGCAACCGTACCTGCATCTATCGTTGTTAATGGAAGTGTCTTTAACGATGTACTTTAGGTAGTTCTTAGTTGGAATTACTTGATCTTGGATTGCCAATATAAAGCCTTCCGTTTCAGGGAACATATGACCAGAGATCAACCAGTAGTTCGACGCTGCACTGTCGACATAATCTTGGTTGACGTCATTTATATGTCTTCCATGAAGGGGCTTCTCTTTCCATTTCAGCAGTTTCTGATCTGTGGTCTGGTGGTGTAATTGGACATGTTGTGTCAGTCGCAGTGGTGTTGAGTCATCAACCTGACACATGACTCTATGTAGATCAGAAAATTCTGCGAGTTTCTGGAAATGATTACGCAAAATAGAAATTTGTTGATCCAATAGTTTACTTAGATCTGTCAATCCTCTTCCTCCTTCATACCGTGGCAAAGTTGTACGTTCAACAGAGCTCTTTGGATGGTGATTTTGAGCTTTTGTTAGTAAAACTCGAACTTTTCGTTGTAATTGTTCAATGTCAGTCTTGCACCAATTAACTATACCGAAAGAGTAACTGAGCACCGAACACGCATAGGTGTTAATAGCCTGAAACAGATTTTTACTGTTTAGTTTGGTTTTCAACAGTCGTCTTACCCTTCTATAAAACTCTGCTGTTAGGTCCTTTTTCATAGTCATGTGATCAATACGTTGAGCCTGCTTTATTCCAAGGTATTTATAAGTATGACCTTCCCCCATAGATTCAATTGAGGTGCCATCTCCCATTTCGAAGTGCCCCTGCTGTATTTTGCCTTTAACTATATTAATAATTCGGCATTTGTCTAGGCGAAATTGCATATGGATGTCACTAGAGAACCCTTCTACTATTTTAAGCATATCATGCAGCTGTTGTTTTGTAGCTGCCATCAACTTTAAGTCGTCCATGTATAACAAATGGTTTATCTTTAATGCTTGTGCGTTGTTGTGTTTGAGATTGAACCCAAAATTAGTTGAGTTCAGTTTGTTTGAGAGAGGGTTCATGGCAAGGCAGAACCACAGCGGGCTAAGAGAGTCTCCCTGGAATATACCCCTTCTGATTGGAATAGGGTCAGTTTGTATCGAACAGTTGGCTTCATTCAGTGAGATTTTGGTTTGCCAGGTGGCCATGGCATGTTCTAAAAAGTTAATAATACAATTATTCACTTTATAGAGTTTCAGCACCTTAATGAGCCAATCATGTGGAACTGAATCAAAGGCCTTTTTGTAGTCCACATATGCCATGTAGAGATTACGTCGTTTGGCGTGGGCTAGATTGCAGATAACGGAATCAATTATCAGTTGTTCTTTGCAACCCATCGAATTTTTCGCGCATCCCTTTTGTTGTTGAGTAATTATGTTGTTCAGTTCACAATGTTTGAAAATGCGATGATTAATGCACGATGTTATGAGTTTGTATAAGGTTGGAAGGCAAGTGATTGGTCGGTACTTTGCTGGGTCCTGTGCACATAGGTTGTCCTTTGGTAAGAGGTATGTAGCACCATGCGTAAGGAAACTAGGCATCTTGTGTGGGTGGGCAATTAAAGTTTATTATTCCGACTTGACCATACAATGTATGGCATCACACTCCCTCTAAGGCACGCTATGAGTGCCTTTAGGGGAAAATTCACTAAACCCCAGATATACTACATATCAAAAGGGTTTAGCTCTGTGGGAGCCCTTGCCAGGTTATCAGGCCCGTGGTTGGCGTCGTGGCTGCAGTTCCCCATAAATTTTCTAACCGTCCGGGCTGTTCCTAACAGGACGGCTTTTTGCATTTGTTTGTAAAGGTGTTCGTCCAGACCGAGGTATTTTAAATTGTTTAAGAGATGTTTTGGGACTAGTCCTGTCGTTGACATAACAATTGGTACAGTTCGTGTGTTGTTCATGTTCCACTGAGTCTTTATTTGAAATTCCAAATCTCTATATTTGGTTATTTTCTCAGCCTGCTTGATATTTATATTATTGTTGTTAGGAATTGCTATGTCAATTAAAGTTGTTTTCCGAGAGACTTTATCTACCAAAACTATATCTGGTCTATTGTGAGCAACAGACCGATCGGTCAGTATCGTGCGGTCCCAGTACAGCTTGTAGATGTTATTTTCTAAAACATATTCTGGTTTATATTTATAGTATGGTAATCTTACCGACTGTGATAATTCATGTTTCAGTGCTAGTTCCTGGTGAAGTATTTTTGCCACAGCATCGTGTCGTTCTTTGTATTCAGTTGCAGCAAACGCTTGACAAGCTCCTGTGATATGCTGGATAGATTCAGATGTTTGGCAACCGTACCTGCATCTATCGTTGTTAATGGAAGGGTCTTTGACGATGTACTTTAGATAGTTCTTAGTTGGAATTACTTGATCTTGGATTGCCAATATAAAGCCTTCCGTTTCAGGGAACATATGACCAGAGATCAACCAGTAGTTCGACGCTGCACTGTCGACATAATCTTGGTTGACGTCATTTATATGTCTTCCATGAAGGGGCTTCTCTTTCCATTTCAGCAGTTTCTGATCTGTGGTCTGGTGGTGTACTTGGACATGTTGTAGTGTCAGTCGCACTGGTGTTGAGTCATCAACCTGGCACATGACTCTATGTAGATCAGAAAATTCTGCGAGTTTCTGGAAATGACTACGCAAAATAGAAATTTGTTGATCTAATAGCTTACTTTGATCTGTCAATCCTCTTCCTCCTTCATACCGTTTATTATTATTATTATTATTATTATTAATTCTTTTCACATAAATAGCTTTATGGTAATTATTATTTCAAGTATAGATTCACCGAGTGCACACCGTGCACTTAGGGTGATTTCTGTTAAATAGATGTTTTCTTCTCAAATTCCGCTGTTTCTAGGTATTATAGCACCTTCCGCACAATGTGGGCTGTTTTCAGCAGGACAGTTTTCTGGAGACTTAGGAGGTAGTGTCTTCCTGGAATATCGTTTTATGGCCAGACACGTGCTATGGGGTATGATTCCTGTTGCTCCAATGATCACTGGGATGACTTTGGTCTTCATGTTCCACATCCTTTCAATCTCTATTTGAAGGTCCTTGTACTTCAGCCGTTTTTCTGCCTCTTTCTGTATAACATTATAATCTGAGGGTATTGCTATATCTATTAGTAGACACAGTTTCTTTGCTTTATCCTTAAGTACAATATCTGGCTTGTTTGCCCTTACTTCACGATCCGTTTGAATTTGGGTATCCCACAGCATTACCATCTCGTCTGTGTTCACCACATAGTCTGGTTTATGTTCGTACCATCTGTCTACCACTTTAATTCCGTACTGTTTGCAGATATCATAGTGTAAGTGTGCAGCAACCGCATTATGTCGCTCTAAATATTCTTTCTTTGCCAAGATCGGGCACCCGACATTACATGATAAATTGTCTCATTTTCTGACCGACACAGTCTACATTTAGGATCTGTGCCAGTTTTCAAGATCTTAGTTTTTAAATAATTGGTTGCTATCGCTTGCTCTTGGCATGCAGAGATAAGTGATTCAGTTTCTACTTTTAGCTTTCCAAATCTGAGCCATTCCCAAGACTTTGCTTCGTTGATAGTCGCTTTTTCTATTTCTTTTAATATTTGACCATGCATCTTTTTTTTGTTCCATCTGTCTCTTGTTTCCTGCCTCTTCTTCTCCCTGAGTTCAGCTTTTATCTTCTTTATTTGTTCAGTTTCAGTTTCCAGATGTGTGTCAGGTCTTTCAAGGATTTGTCCTCCTTTCTTTCTCATGTTTCGTCTGTATACCATTCCGAGATATATGTCATGTTGTTTTAGCTTCAGGTATTCTGTGAGTCCACACATTGCAACCTCATAGCTAGTCTGTATACTAGTTAGGCCTCGGCCTCCAATTTTTCTAGGAATATATAATCTGTCTACATCGGATCGTGGATGTAACGCGCCGTGTATGGTTAACAATTTTCTAGTTTTCCGATCAATATCCCTGATTTCTGCTAGAGTCCATTTTATGATTCCGAAACTGTATTGCAACACCGGAACTGCTAGCGTTGTGATGGCCGACAATTTATTCTTGGCGGTAAGTTCTGTCTTAAGAATTCGTCGTGTTCTTCTAAGATATTCTTGGGTGAGTTTCTTTTTCATATTTTTGTGTCCTATGTTCTCGTTTTCTTCAACTCCCAGGTATTTATAAAATTCGTGTTTCTCAAGTGTTGGTATTACCATTCTTTCGTCAATCGGTACATTCCGTTTACTCGTCGTTCTACCACCTATTACCGTCACTCTCGCACACTTTTCAATTCCAAATTCCATTCGTATATCTTCACTGAATGTTCTCACTATTTTAAGTTGTTTTTCGAGTTCGTTATCGTTTTGGGCTATCAGCTTTAGATCATCGATATATAGTAGGTTATTTATTTTATTCTTTTCGTTTTTGCATTGATATCCAGTGTGCGATTCATTGAGCAATGAGCTAAGCGGAAACAGCGCTAGACAAAACAACAGTGGCGACAATGAGTCTCCCTGGTATATACCATTTCTTATCCAAATGTTATTGACATGTAGGACCTCCGAAGTTGTAGTGAGGCATAGGTCAACCCTCCATTGTGTCATCAATTTTTCAAGGTATGATATCATAGTCTCTGACACCCTGCATATCCTCAAAGATTCCATGAGCCATCCATGGGGAACACTATCGAATGCTTTTTTATAGTCGATCCAAGCGATGGAGAGGTTTCTACGCCGTTCTTTACAATCTTCACTTATCATCCTGCTTACTAAAAGGTGGTCCTTGCATCCGTATGTGTTCTTGACGCAACCCTTTTGTTCTGCTGGGAATAAATTGTTTTCATCTAAGTGTGCATACACTCTGGCTGTTATTATACCTGTTAAGGTTTTATACATGGTGTTTAGACAGGTAATGGGTCTATAATTGCTTGCTACATCTGTTTTCTCGTTTTTCGGCAGTAAGTGTGTCTTTCCTTTCACCAACCAGTTAGGTGTTTCCATAGTTCCTGTAATCATATTATTAAAGCACGATAGTAGTGCCTTATGGGCCACTTCCATTTTTTTTAACCAGAAGTTGGTCAATCCATCATACCCTGGTGCCTTCCAATTAGCTAACTTTCTTAGTACGGAAGCCAGTTCTCCTGTGTTTAGTTCACTCCATTGCATTTCTTTAATTGCACTATATTTTCGCCGTTCTTTTCCAATCCAGGGAGCATGTTCATTATGATTTCTTCCTTCTCCCCAAATACTAGTCCAGTAAGCTTTAATGTCGCTCTTTTTTGGAGGATTATTTATTCGATTGGTACACCTGTTTAGGGTATTTCTATAGAATCTCGATGTGTTTTCCGCATACATTTTGTTTTGTTGATACTGTTTGGTTCGTTTTTTATACCTATTCATTCTGCTTGTTTTTGCAAGAATTTGTTGTTTGATTTTTTCTGTGATTCTAGCCTTATCTCGTTCATTTTTTATCCCATGTTTTTTGTACAGTTCTTTTTTTACCATTCGAAGTCTTTCACTCAGCTTCGGTTTTTCAGTCTCCTTCAATAGTGACAATTCCCTCCTCAGATTCCTGATCTTTGTTTGGATTCGTTTCTTCCATGGTGGTTCAGTAAATTCACTCTGTTTCCTGATAGTTTTCTTTTCATTTTCAATTCGCAGAATATTCTGGATAACCATTGCTGTCGCATATAATATTCTGTTTAGTATTGTAATGTTCATAGAATCTTCTAAGAATGACTTGAGTATTTCGTCAACTGCTGCGTTTGCCTGTACAATTAGTAATTTGACTTTCTTGGTTTCATTGATCTTTTTTAGTGGAATTCTTCCCATATTCATATCCTCATTTTTCATAACATATACTTGCTCCAAAATCAACCTTTTGAAGTCGTTATGATTCAATATAATTCCTTCTGGGGTGCTGACTTCTCTTGGATTCAAGTAAGTCTGATTTTCATTGTCGCCTTCAAAAATTTTGGACCCTTCTGTGTTCTGGTGGAGGAGTTCGTTCTCAAATGTTTCATCATTCTGGTTCTTTTGTTCGTTCAGGAGTTGTACTCTAATCGATCTTTGAATTCTAGTTATTTCTTCTTCCGTTATTTTATTGTTGTTCAAAATAAATCTCCTCTGTGCCGCAAGTGTATTGGATGTCATGTCATGTTGAGATGATGGGTTTCTCTCCTTCCATAAATCATATGTTTTTTTCAGATTGGCCGAACCACAAGTCTCGACTGTGTAGAAATGACACCATAGGATCTCACCATATTCTTCTAGGGTCCATTTTGTTCTTTTACCGGATCTGGCGTTGTTTATGGTTTTATCATTAGGGCATTCTTTCTCTTGTTGTTGATTTTTTTGCTGGTGCCTTGGTGATCTCTGTTGGTACTCCTGGTCTAGTCTGCGATTCCTTGGTGTATCTCTCGCACTGTAGATATGACTCATGTTATTTCCCATGACTCCTGTTTTCTCGGGCGTCAGCAGGTCAAAATGTCCATTTTCAGGGTTCCCTGAGAGTAAGAGATGGATTACTCTTTCATATGAGTGTTTGCTTATCTTAATTGGTATCTTTTCTGTGGAATATGTTGGGTTTTCGGGTCTATTATTCTCCAAATAAACGTTGAATGTCACTTTATTGGTCTCAGATAATGCCAGAATTTCCAGGTTATTATTATCCCGACTTGACCATACAATGTATGGCATCACACTCCCTCTAAGGCACTCTATGAGTGCCTTTAGGGGAAAATTCACTAAACCCCAGATATCCTAGATATCAAAAGGGTTTAGCTCTGTGGGAGCCCTTGCCAAGTTTTCAGGCCCGTGGTTGGAGTCGTGGCGGCAGTTTCCCATGAATTTTCTGACCGTCCGGGCTGTCCCTAACAAGACTGCTTTTTGCATTTGTTTGTACAGATGTTCGTCCAGACCGAGGTATTTTAAATTGTCTAATAGATTTTTTGGGACTAGTCCTGTTGTTGACATAACAATTGGTACAGTTCGTGTGTTGTTCATGTTCCACTGAGTCTTTATTTGAAATTCCAAATCTCTATATTTGGTTATTTTCTCAGCCTGCTTGATATTGATATTATTGTTGTTGGGAATTGCTATGTCAATTAAAGTTGTTTTCCGAGAAACTTTATCTACCAAAACTATATCTGGTCTATTGTGAGCAACAGACCGATCGGTCAGTATCGTGCGGTCCCAGTACAGCTTGTAGTTGTTATTTTCTAAAACAGATTCTGGTTTATATTTATAGTATGGTAATCTTACCAACTGTGATAATTCATGTTTCAGTGCTAGTTCCTGGTGAAGTATTTTTGCCACAGCATCGTGTCTTTCTTTGTATTCAGTTGCAGCGAACGCTTGACAACCTCCTGTGATATGCTGGATAGATTCAGATGTTTGGCAACCGTACCTGCATCTATCGTTGTTAATGGAAGGGTCTCTAACGATGTACTTTAGGTAGTTCTTAGTTGGAATTACTTGATCTTGGATTGCCAATATAAAGCCTTCCGTTTCAGGGAACATATGACCAGAGATCAACAAGTAGTTCGACGCTGCACTATCGACATAATCTTGGTTGATGTCGTTTATATGTCTTCCATGAAGGGGCTTCTCTTTCCATTTCAGCAGTTTCTGATCTGTGGTCTGGTGGTGTAATTGGACATGTTGTTGTGTCAGTCGCAGTGGTGTTGAGTCATCAACCTGGCACATGACTCTATGTAGATCAGAAAATTCTGCTAGTTTCTGGAAATGACTACGCAAAATAGAAATTTGTTGATCTAATAGTTTACTTAGATCTGTCAATCCTCTTCCTCCTTCATACCGTGGCAAAGTTGTACGTTCGACAGAGCTCTTTGGATGGTGATTTTGAGCTTTTGTTAGTAAAACTCGAACTTTTCGTTGTAATTGTTCAATGTCAGTCTTGCACCAATTAACTATACCGAAAGAGTAACTGAGCACTGAACACGCATAGGTGTTAATAGCCTGAAACAGATTTTTACTGTTTAGTTTGGTTTTCAACAGTCGTCTTATCCTTCTATAAAACTCTGCTGTTAGGTCCTTTTTCATAGTCATGTGATCAATACGTTGAGCCTGCTTTATTCCAAGGTATTTATAAGTATGACCTTCCCCCATAGATTCAATTGAGGTGCCATCTCCCATTTCGAAGTGGCCCTGCTGTATTTTGCCTTTAACTATATTAATAATTCGGCATTTGTCTAGGCCAAATTTCATATGGATGTCACTAGAGAACCCTTCTACTATTTTAAGCATATCATGCAGCTGTTGTTTTGTAGCTGCCATCAACTTTAAGTCGTCCATGTATAACAAATGGTTTATCTTTAATGCTTGTACGTTGTTGTGTTTGAGACTGAACCCAAAATTAGTTGAGTTCAGTTTGTTTGAGAGAGGGTTCATGGCAAGGCAGAACCACAGCGGGCTAAGAGAGTCTCCCTGGAATATACCCCTTCTGATTGGAATAGGGTCTGTTTGTATCGAACAGTTGGCTTCATTCAGTGAGATTTTGGTTTGCCAGGTGGCCATGGCATGTTCTAAAAAGTTAATAATACAATTATTCACTTTATAGAGTTTCAGCACCTTAATGAGCCAATCATGTGGAACTGAATCAAAGGCCTTTTTGTAGTCCACATATGCCATGTAGAGATTACGTCGTTTGACGTGGGCTTGATTGCAGACAACGGAATCAATTATCAGTTGTTCTTTGCAACCCATCGAATTTTTCGCACATCCCTTTTGTTGTTGAGTAATTATGTTGTTCAGTTCACAATGTTTGAAAATGCGATGATTAATGCATGATGTTATGAGTTTGTATAAGGTTGGAAGGCAAGTGATTGGTCGGTACTTTGCTGGGTCCTGTGCACATAGGTCGTCCTTTGGTAAGAGATATGTAGCACCATGCGTAAGGAAACTAGGCATCTTGTGTGGGTGGGCAATTACGTCATTTATAAGGGCTGTTAGTGTTTCGTGGGTTGCGTACAGTTTCTTTATCCAGTAATTTTGTACACCATCTGGTCCTGGTGCTTTCCAGTTATGGAGGTTCTTCATTATGTTGGATGTATCTTCCGTTGTAAATGGTTGGTGTTGCATGGCCTCACAGTTCTGAGATGCAGCCTCCTCCTCATTAATCCAGCTGGCTCCGGAGTTATAGGAGATTGTTGTGGAAAGCTGTGTTTTCCAGAATTCCTCGATGTCTGTTTTACTGGGGTAACTAGGGGCTTCATTATTATTGTTGTTGTTAAGTTTTCTATAAAACCCTTTTTCTGATTGTCGGAAGAGTGTGTTGTCTAGTTTCCGTTGGTTACTGGTTTTGTACCTTCTCAATCGACTTGTGTAGACGGAGAGCTTTTGTCGTAGGCTGTCCAGACATTGCTGAGATGTGATGTTTTCTCCATCCCACTGGGAGTGTATTCGGTTATTGTCCATGATAGTCTTGACAAGCCTTTCTATTCTGTTGTTCCTGACTCCTCGTTGGTACTCGGTCAGTCTTCCAACGTCTTTCCGAAGAGAATTGATTTTCCCTTCAAGTCTTCTTTGCCAAGGTGGTATTCGAGGGTTTGTCTAAATTGGGGAGGGTCTTGCTTTGGTCTTACTGCGACCCCAATTATTCTGCAGATGGCAGTTGCAGCACAGTAGATGATTGTGTGTAGCGACTCTAACGTATTAGCACCTAAAACATAGGTTGGCAAGATAAATTTGTTCATAGCCTGCAAGACGATACCCAATTTCTTTGATGATCTTAGTTTGGGAAGAGCTGGTCTAGTCAGTGGATCTGTTCCATTATACTCTCTAAGAGCTCCATCCATTCCTGCTTGGATCTTCTCAAGCAGGTCAGCGTTGGTTGGCTGTTCTTGCTGTAGTTCTTGAGTCTCGTCCGCTCTTTGTGCCAAAGGTGTTTCGGGCTCTGGATCGATTGTATTTCGACCAAATAGTTCGCGCTCCACTTCGCTCTTTATTGTGTCCAGTTGTTCAGGCGAAATAAGGCCATTTCTCAAGATGACACGATATTGATCTGCGACTCTCTGTTCAGTAACTTGAAGCTCTGGGTACTCACGACAGAACTCTTGATAGAGTATTTGGCGATATCCAGTCTTGTCCTGGCCAAGGTTCGTGATTCTGTAAAACGTGCGCATTATAAATTCATTCATGGCGCCAGTCCATTTCATGCGCTGTATTTCAGTCCCGCTCGAGTGAGCGCTGGCTGTTGATCCTGCGCAACACTTTCTGCGGGTGGAGTTCTCGTTCTCGTTTGACTCCGTTGGTGATGGTCACGTTGTTGTTGTGACTGTGTTGGTGAGTGTTCTTGTGGTTCTTCTGGTTCTTGGGCTGTAGCTCTTTGGACGGCAGGGGCCCGCCTCCTCAGCACCCTGCCACCGACGTCCCGCATGCTGTCATGTCCAGCGCCGGCTCCAGACATGCCCTGGCGATCCCCAGGCAGCGGCTCTTTTCCGAGGCATCTATTTCTAAGCTCCATTTTCATGGGTGTTGTCACCAATTGACCCTGGTGACCCAGGTAACTCGGACCCGTGGGGTTGTCACTTCCCAGATGGAATGATTTAAACCAGACCATTATTATTATTATTATTATTATTATCCCGACTTGACCATACAATGTATGGCATCACACTCCCTCTAAGGCACTCTATGCGTGCCTTTAGGGGAAAATTCACTAAACCCCAGATATCCTAGATATCAAAAGGGTTTAGCTCTGTGGGAGCCCTTGCCAGGTTTTCAGGCCCGTGGTTGGCGTCGTGGCTGCAGTTCCCCATAAATTTTCTGACCGTCCGGGCTGTTCCTAACAGGACGGCTTTTTGCATTTGTTTGTAAAGGTGTTCGTCCAGACCGAGGTATTTTAAATTGTTTAAGAGATGTTTTGGGACTAGTCCTGTCGTTGACATAACAATTGGTACAGTTCGTGTGTTGTTCATGTTCCACTGAGTCTTTATTTGAAATTCCAAATCTCTATATTTGGTTATTTTCTCAGCCTGCTTGATATTTATATTATTGTTGTTGGGAATTGCTATGTCAATTAAAGTTGTTTTCCGAGAGACTTTATCTACCAAAACTATATCTGGTCTATTGTGAGCAACAGACCGATCGGTCAGTATCGTGCGGTCCCAGTACAGCTTGTAGTTGTTATTTTCTAAAACAGATTCTGGTTTATATTTATAGTATGGTAATCTTACCGACTGTGATAATTCATGTTTCAGTGCTAGTTCCTGGTGAAGTATTTTTGCCACAGCATCGTGTCGTTCTTTGTATTCAGTTGCAGCGAACGCTTGACAACCTCCTGTGATATGCTGGATAGATTCAGATGTTTGGCAACCGTACCTGCATCTATCGTTGTTAATGGAAGGGTCTTTAACGATGTACTTTAGGTAGTTCTTAGTTGGAATTACTTGATCTTGGATTGCCAATATAAAGCCTTCCGTTTCAGGGAACATATGACCAGAGATCAACCAGTAGTTCGACGCTGCACTGTCGACATAATCTTGGTTGATGTCGTTTATATGTCTTCCATGAAGGGGCTTCTCTTTCCATTTCAGCAGTTTCTGATCTGTGGTCTGGTGGTGTAATTGGACATGTTGTTGTGTCAGTCGCAGTGGTGTTGAGTCATCAACCTGGCACATGACTCTATGTAGATCAGAAAATTCTGCGAGTTTCTGGAAATGACTACGCAAAATAGAAATTTGTTGATCTAATAGTTTACTTAGATCTGCCAATCCTCTTCCTCCTTCATACCGTGGCAAAGTTGTACGTTCGACAGAGCTCTTTGGATGGTGATTTTGAGCTTTTGTTAGTAAAACTCGAACTTTTCGTTGTAATTGTTCAATGTCAGTCTTGCACCAATTAACTATACCGAAAGAGTAACTGAGCACTGAACACGCATAGGTGTTAATAGCCTGAAACAGATTTTTACTGTTTAGTTTGGTTTTCAACAGTCGTCTTACCCTTCTATAAAACTCTGCTGTTAGGTCCTTTTTCATAGTCATGTGATCAATACGTTGAGCCTGCTTTATTCCAAGGTATTTATAAGTATGACCTTTCCCCATAGATTCAATTGAGGTGCCATCTCCCATTTCGAAGTGCCCCTGCTGTATTTTGCCTTTAACAATATTAATAATTCGGCATTTGTCTAGGCCAAATTTCATATGGATGTCACTAGAGAACCCTTCTACCATTTTAAGCATATCATGCAGCTGTTGTTTTGTAGCTGCCATCAACTTTAAGTCGTCCATGTATAACAAATGGTTTATCTTTAATGCTTGTACGTTTTTGTGTTTGAGACTGAACCCAAAATTAGTTGAGTTCAGTTTGTTTGAGAGAGGGTTCATGGCAAGGCAGAACCACAGCGGGCTAAGAGAGTCTCCCTGGAATATACCCCTTCTGATTGGAATAGGGTCAGTTTGTATCGAACAGTTGGCTTCATTCAGTGAGATTTTGGTTTGCCAGGTGGCCATGGCATGTTCTAAAAAGTTAATAATACAATTATTCACTTTATAGAGTTTCAGCACCTTAATGAGCCAATCATGTGGAACTGAATCAAAGGCCTTTTTGTAGTCCACATATGCCATGTAGAGATTACGTCGTTTGGCGTGGGCTTGATTGCAGACAACGGAATCAATTATCAGTTGTTCTTTGCAACCCATCGAATTTTTCGCGCATCCCTTTTGTTGTTGAGTAATTATGTTGTTCAGTTCACAATGTTTGAAAATGCGATGATTAATGCATGATGTTATGAGTTTGTATAAGGTTGGAAGGCAAGTGATTGGTCGGTACTTTGCTGGGTCCTGTGCACATAGGTCGTCCTTTGGTAAGAGGTATGTAGCACCATGCGTAAGGAAACTAGGCATCTTGTGTGGGTGGGCAATTACGTCATTTATAAGGGCTGTTAGTGTTTCGTGGGTTGCGTACAGTTTCTTTATCCAGTAATTTTGTACACCATCTGGTCCTGGTGCTTTCCAGTTATGGAGGTTCTTCATTATGTTGGATGTATCTTCCGTTGTAAATGGTTGGTGTTGCATGGCCTCACAGTTCTGAGATGCAGCCTCCTCCTCATTAATCCAGCTGGCTCCGGAGTTATATGAGATTGTTGTGGAAAGCTGTGTTTTCCAGAATTCCTCGATGTCTGCTTTACTGGGGTAACTAGGGGCTTCATTATTATTGTTGTTGTTAAGTTTTCTATAAAACCCTTTTTCTGATTGTCGGAAGAGTGTGTTGTCTAGTTTCCGTTGGTTACTGGTTTTGTACCTTCTCAATCGACTTGTGTAGACGGAGAGCTTTTGTCGTAGACTGTCCAGACACTGCTGAGATGTGATGTTTTCTCCATCCCACTGGGAGTGTATTCTGTTATTGTCCATGATAGTCTTGACAAGCCTTTCTATTCTGTTGTTCCTGACTCCTCGTTGGTACTCGGTCAGTCTTCCAACGTCTTTCCGAAGAGAATTGATTTTCCCTTCAAGTCTTCTTTGCCAAGGTGGTATTCGAGGGGTTTGTCTAAATTGGGGAGGGTCTTGCTTTGGTCTTACTGCGACCCCAATTATTCTGCAGATGGCAGTTGCAGCACAGTAGATGATTGTATGTAGCGACTCTAACGTATTAGCACCTAAAACATAGGTTGGCAAGATAAATTTGTTCATAGCCTGCAAGACGATACCCAGTTTCTTAGATGATCTTAGTTTGGGAAGAGCTGGTCTAGTCAGTGGATCTGTTCCATTATACTCTCTAAGAGCTCCTTCCATTCCTGCTTGGATCTTCTCAAGCAGGTCAGCGTTGGTTGGCTGTTCTTGCTGTAGTTCTTGAGTCTCGTCCACTCTTTGTTCCAAAGGTGTTTCCGGCTCTGGATCGATTGTATTTCGACCAAATAGTTCGCGCTCCACTTCGCTCTTTATTGTGTCCAGTTGTTCAGGCGAAATAAGGCCATTTCTCAAGATGACACGATATTGATCTGCAACTCTCTGTTCAGTAACTTGAAGCTCTGGGTACTCACGACAGAACTCTTGATAGAGTATTTGGCGATATCCAGTCTTGTCCTGGCCAAGGTTAGTGATTCTGTAAAACGTGCGCATTATAAATTCATTCATGGCGCCAGTCCATTTCATGCGCTGTCTTTTCAGTCCCGCTTGAGTGAGCGCTGGCTGTTGATCCTGCGCAACACTTTCTGCGGGTGGAGTTCTCGTTCTCGTTTGACTCCGTTGGTGATGGTCACGTTGTTGTTGTGACTGTGTTGGTGAGTGTTCTTGTGGTTCTTCTGGTTCTTGGGCTGTAGCTCTTTGGACGGCTTATTATTATTATTATTATTATTAAAGACAATACAGTAGAGGCAAAACACATTAAAAATTTATACATTGAAATCACTTCCTAAGTACTCAAACGAATAAAAGGCGTGTTTTAAAAGATAATTTTTCACTCTTACTTTAAAATGATTTACGTTTGAATTTTTAATTTCTGCTGGCAGTGCATTAAAAAATTTATGCCATAATACTCAGTACCCATTCTCGTTCGTTGCAATCTGTGGTAGCTGAGAACTAAGTCACCTCCTTTCCTTGTCGAATAGGAGTGAATATCGTTGTGTGTTCTGTAGCTGTTTTGGTTCTGCTTCATATAGACAAGACACTATGAAGTGAAGTGCAAGGTAGGGTAAGTAGTTTTAGCCCCACAAAGCCATCTCTAC
Source organism: Octodonta nipae (assembly GCA_034190945.1). Taxonomy (NCBI): domain Eukaryota; kingdom Metazoa; phylum Arthropoda; class Insecta; order Coleoptera; family Chrysomelidae; genus Octodonta; species Octodonta nipae. The sequence goes on along the minus strand of CM067217.1, from coordinate 84,524,750 downwards.
AACACGGTACTTTATTCCTGCAATAACTCGTAACACAACGGCGTAGTAACATAAAAATTTGTGCAGAGCACGGAGAATGACCCCAGTTTAAAATCGCGTAGGACATAGAGCTAAAGTATCCATGATACGCTCTCAGTAAGGTGGCTCTAGATACATTTGTTGACAAGCTCCTTATAAGAAAAGTTATTTTACATAATTTGGAGCTAAGAAAATAAACATGGGATTCCCAGGTCAACCCCGGATCAAGGTAGACCCTTAAGAACTTCACTGATGCATCACTTTCTAAGGTTGATGGTAAAGATTGCAATGTAAAGTTAATGTTCTAGGTATTACTATTGTTGATACTAAGCCCATTGGCTAAAAACGAATTCTCTATTTCACGGAGTTTCATATGAGTCCACTGCAATATTGGGTCTGAAGGTTGATAGCGCAACAAAGTTGTGGTATAATCAGCAAAGCCATTTATGTATATGAGGAATAATGGAGGACCCAGCACATAGCTCTGAGGTACGCCATGTTGAATCCTTCGATTCGTCGACTGTTGGTTCTCAAAAAGAGCATACTGTTCTCTCGGTTCTAAATAGGACTGTAGAAGGGTTATACTGCTTGATTCAAAGTTTTAGTGAGATAGCTTTTTGTAAAGGATTTCAAAACTTGTACATCGAATGGCGTCGTTAAGTCCAGGAATGTACCATATGTATTATGCTTATTTTCAAAGCCCTCTGCCACAAATTCACTTAGTCGATTAATAGCCAGTGTTGTGCTCTTTTTGTAACAAAACCAAATTGGTTTGGTATAAAGATATTCTTTACTTCAAAGTAGTTAATCATTTGGTATTTCAATAAGGATTCGAGAATTTTAGAGATTAGTGGCAATAGAGATATAGACCTATAATTTGTTACATCTTCAGGATCTCCTTTATTTTTGAAAACAGTTATAACTTTTGCCAACTTGAGAACAGATGGAAATATGCTTTATCGGATACGGAGATTAAACAAGTGAGTCAGAGGTTTGCTAATTATATCTGTGAGGTATTTAAGGATTCTAGAGTTGATGTCATAACAGTCTCTGCTACCCTATTTTTAATGTCGGAAATTTTATTTGATACCATTTTTTCTGTTACAGAGTGAAATTTGAAGCTATCTCCAACGTATTGATTTGATAAATAGTCATTGAAGGAGCTATTAGAAGTAGAAAGATTTTTAATCAGCTCGTCTGCAATTGACACAAAGAAATCGTTGTAAACCTGGGCATTGAGGACTTTCGGGGCTTTCCTATGAGATTTTATAATACTCCACTGGCTGACACTTTATTTGATGCATAAGCAATGAAATTGCCATGGGTAGCTTTTTTAGAATTTGCTATTTCTGTCCGATGCATTTTTTTATAACTACTGACCATGTTTTTGGGTATCAAAATTGGATTTTGATTATGAAGGAGACTGAGAGTTTGAAGTCTCCCCCTTATGTCTCTAAGGTTGTCAAACCAGTTAATTTTAGTTATATTTAGTTACATCTGGAGATATTGCAAGTTTAAATGTATGTTTGTAAAAAATTCTGGATAATGGCAGTTTTTTAATTAAAATTAATTTCAGTCGAGCGGATTTGTATAGGTGCATGAGAGCAATTTGTCGATCAAGTTCTACCAAATCTGAAAGAATGGACGAATATATGTAATATTGTTTTGTGCACATAAAGGGTAGAATACCATTATCATAGACAAACGAACGTTTTTTTATGTTTTTGCACTGGTTTACATAGTTTCTGATTTATTTACAATGGGAAATATAAGAATCTATTTCAGTATATATATATATATATATATATATATATATATATATATATATGTTTGTGTATACTGTTTCACGGATGGAAATATGTGGTTGATGATTTATTCCGGTGTACATCCGTTCGTCTGTATTCGTTTGAAAGATCACTTGACGTTTCGCCAAAATCATATTTGGCTTTCTCAAAAGATACTAAGTAACAAGAATTTCTGGTTCTTGATCTCAATTTATACCTGCCCTGTGAGCCCTCTTAATCTTAACTTAACTTAATCTCTCAGGTACTTTATCTTGTTTATTAGGTTGGGTTAACTGATGGTCAATTAAAATGCAATTGTCGTGTTTATGGCTTTTGTCGGTAATTTGGGTAATCGGATTATTTGTGTTTATTGCTGGTTTTGTTGTATTGTTATTTTGATATGGGATTACTGCTTTCCAAAATGGTGATAATTTTAAAGCTTCGTCTCTCTTGTTTATGGTGTCTCGGGTTTCAATTTCGATCGCTTCTCGTATTGTTCTGATTTTATAATTTTCAACATTGGCGATTCCTTTACAAGTATTAAACTCTATTTTATGCCCTGTTTCTTGTTCGTGTCTGAATAAAGTAGAGGTGGTCTGTTTGTTCTTTATGTATAGTTTGTGTTCGTCTCGACGGGCGGATATTCGCCTATTTGTTTGGCCGACGTATAACTTGGAACAGCCTCTACATGAAATGCTGTAAACTCCATGGTTCTCTAATGGCATTTTATCCTTTGGGTTCCCCAGCAATTTTCCGATTGTTGTTTGGGGTTTGTATGTAGTTCGAATTTTGTGTTTACCCAGAAATCTCCCTATTCTATCCTAATCAGCGATAGAACCAGGAATTCAACAAAGTATAATCCCACGGGAAAAATCAAGTAGATGTCCTAAACTTTACGGATTACCAAAAATCCACAAAGAAGGAGTGCCCATCAGACCAATAGTAAGCGCGATAAACTCACCAACGCAAAAACTAGAGAAATACCTGGCCCGATTCATGCAACCAATAGTGGAAACAGCAAAATCTTACATCAAAAACTCAAATCACTTCATAGAAATAATTAAAGACATAAACTTAGAAGAAAACGACTTAATAGCAAGCCTCGACGTCATATCTCTCTACCCCAGCATACCACTCGGCGAAGCACTGGACAGTATAGCTATGAACGAAAACCTACCTCACCACATAATAGAATTAGCCGACCACTGCCTCAAAAATACGTATTTCTCCTTCGACGGCCATTTTTATAGACAAATACAGGGTGCTCCTATGGGATCGGCTCTATCACCAGTTGTTGCCAACCTGTTTATGGTATATTTGGAAGAAAAGGCCATAGCTAACGCAGCATTAAAACCAAAACTGTGGGTTCGCTTCGTTGATGACATCTTCATTATATGGCCTCACGGGAAATTAGAACTTAATAATTTTCTTGCCTATATGAATTCCATTCATAACAAGATACAATTTACCCTAGAAACAGAACACAACCAACAACTTCCTTTCCTAGATGTCCTCCTAACAAGAAACAACCTAAGCTTCCAGCACACCGTCTTCAGAAAAGCAACACACACCAATAGATATTTACACGGCAATTCACACCATCATCCAGCACAGATCCAAGGAGTAGCAAACACCCTTATAGCACGATCGGTACGTCTCACAGACCAGCAAACTAGAAAAGAAGAACTAGCTTTCATGAAAACCACCCTCGGAAAAAATGGCTACAATAACCACACCATCAGAAAAGCAATAAACAAACAACAGGATGAGAAAAAGAAATGATGACCAAGACTACGTAGCCCATGTAAGTTTACCATACATCAGAGGTACAACGGATAGAATAGGGAGATTTCTGGGTAAACACAAAATTCGAACTACATACAAACCCCAAACAACAATCGGAAAATTGCTGGGGAACCCAAAGGATAAAATGCCATTAGAGAACTATGGAGTTTACAGCATTTCATGTAGAGACTGTTCCAAGTTATACGTCGGCCAAACAAATAGGCGAATATCCGCCCGTCGAGACGAACACAAACTATACATAAAGAACAAACAGACCACCTCTACTTTATTCAGACACGAACAAGAAACAGGGCATAAAATAGAGTTTAATACTTGTAAAGGAATCGCCAATGTTGAAAATTATAAAATCAGAACAATACGAGAAGCGATCGAAATTGAAACCCGAGACACCATAAACAAGAGAGACGAAGCTTTAAAATTATCACCATTTTGGAAAGCAGTAATCCCATATCAAAATAACAATACAACAAAACCAGCAATAAACACAAATAATCCGATTACCCAAATTACCGACAAAAGCCATAAACACGACAATTGCATTTTAATTGACCATCAGTTAACCCAACCTAATAAACAAGATAAAGTACCTGAGAGATTAAGTACTAATGAGGGCTTACAGGGCAGGTATAAATTGAGATCAAGAACCAGAAATTCTTGTTACTTAGTATCTTTTGAGAAAGCCAAATATGATTTTGGCGAAACGTCAAGTGATCTTTCAAACGAATACAGACGAACGGATGTACACCGGAATAAATCATCAACCATATATATATATATATATGTTTTTAAGTTTTCGCGGACACTAAATGTTTTAGGCGGTTGATAACTGATCCCTGCCGGGATCGATGGTAAAATGACGACGTTTCGGCAGAGTCAGTTCTGCCCTCTTCAGCTCGGTTCGCATAATTCTCGTAGCCTTCTGCTTTCGCTTCTAGTTACTCGAATACTAAGATTTTCAGAAGCGCTCGCGCTGTTATATAGTCGCGGCTCGGCGCCTATTGGTTGGCACCGTGAACGGCTGCGTGTGATTGGCCCTGGGCGCTCAGTGGGCACGCCTCCCGCCTGCTGATTTTTTATCTCCGGTTGAGTTGTTATTGGACGGGTCCGGGCCCGTACGGTGTTTAATAGAATTTTCCAACAATTCCATAAGTTCTGAATTTCATTGCGTGCGTTTAGACTGTGAGGCCTCTTCGCTATTTCAATTGCCTCTCTTACGAGTCTTGATTTCGTGTGTTCTATATTTGCCAGTACTCTGGTGTTCTCAAAGTCTATTCGGTGTGACATCGTGGTGGCGTGTTCCGCAATGGATGTTGTTTTTTCCTGCTTTCTTACAGCGTTCTGGTGTTCATCACGTCTAGCTTGAATTCTTCTATTAATTTGTCCCACATAGGTTTTATGACAGTCTGCACATGGAATCTCGTACACTCCCTGTTGTTCTAAAGGGATCCTCGTCTTCGGAGTCCTCAACACCGTGCTTATTTTTCTGTCTGTATTGAAAATAGTATCGATATTGTGTCTCCGTAGAATTCTTGCAATACTGTCCGTGGTCCCCTTGACATACGGTAATAAGCCTTGGTTATTGGTGTCTCATGCTCCTCGTGTGTTTGTCTCAGTTTTGACTTTAGGCTCTTTGTATATTTCGGTCTGTAAATCCGTTTTGTCTCAGAGCTGTTTTTAAACTGTCCATTTCCTGTTTGATGTTATCCTGGTCAGCTAGTCTTTGTGATCTGGTTACTAAAGTCTTGACGACGGCTTGTAGTTGGGCTGGGTGGTGATGAGAATTAGCATGAAGGTATCTGTTGGTGTCAGTTGCTTTCCTATATACTGTATGGCCAAGGGTTCCATCTTCCTTCCTATTTATGAGAACATCAAGGAATGGCAGTTGATTATTGGCTTCAAACCTCCATGGTGAATTTTATTTTGTGATGGATGCCATTAAGGTGGTCTAAAAATGTGTTGAGGTGTTCCCTCCCATGAGGCCAAATCACAAAAGTATCATCCACATATCGCAACCATAAACTGGGTTTAAGAGTTGTTGTTCTTAGTGCCAACTCCTCAAAGCTCTCCATAAAAAGGTTCGCTATAACTGGTGAGAGTGGCGATCCCATTGGAGCTCCTTCCACTTGTTTGTATCGTTGGTTCTCGTAAACAAAATAGGTGTTCATCAGGCAGTGCCTTGTTAAGTCTACAAGGTGTTGAGGTGGTTTGTATTTTTCTATTATGATATCCAAGGCTTCGTCGATAAGGATGTTGGTCAAAAAGGGACACTACGTCAAAACTGACAAGAAGACACTCAGGTTGTAAAACCGTTTTTCTAAGTATTTCGATGAAATGTGTCGAATTTTTCACATATGAGTCTGCCCCCTCTGCAAACGGTTGAAGTTGTTGGGCTAGGTATTTGGCTAGCTGTTGTGTTGGGGATCCAATTGAACTTACTATTGGCCTCAAAGGTGCACCTTCTTTTTGTACTTTTGGCAACCCATAGAATTTCGGACATCTCGATGACTTTTCACGCGGAATGAATTGCAGTTGGAGATTTTTGTCGATCCTACTTGCTTGGATTTTGGCCTTGGTTGTTTTCTCCAGATAAATTGTTGGGTTAGTTGTTGTTGTTGTTTATATGCTGGATCTTGTAGCAATGTTTGAATTTTGTTTGAATAATCCGCTGTATCTAAAGTTACAGTCGCATTTCAGCAGGTAGAATGACAATGTCCTTGTTGAGGCGAAATTGTTTCAAGGCCTCATTTTCTTCTATAGATAGGTTCCTTTTGGGTGGTTTAGACTTTCTTAGAATATGTGACACATCTTGTCTAATTATTTCAGCGGTGTTCGCATCTAATTTTGAAACTGCTGTTTCCACGCCACATATTCTGCTCTCTGTTGGTATGTGAGAGGGAGCAATAACGTAATTGAATCCAACACGCCAATCGAGGAAGAGTTCAGTTGGACCGAAGATAAGTTATAAACGGTTTTATTCGTTTCCATTTGCCGTGAGGTTAGACCGTTATTTACCGAGAAAAATTCGTTTTGGCCTTCTGTTGGAGCTTCAATTTGTTAAATTTTGCCTGTTGTTGCATTGTTGTCAACTCTGCATTCGTTTCGACCCTAAATTCGCTAATTTCATCGAATTTATCCCATATTATTGGGTGGAGTGTATTGCTTACCTGTAGGTGGATATCTAGGAGTTTAGTATTAACAACATCCAAATCTCTTCTGACATCACGTATGCCTTCCCTAAGTAGGGCACAACTTGCTTTCCATAAGATATTCTGTGTTTTTCTGTTGTTCTTCCAGAAATTTACCGTCATGTTTTTCGGAATAACTCCTTCATCGCGGCATCGTTGTAAAAAATGTAGATCGCACAAAAGTTTGCTTCTTTTCGCGCGTAATTTCTCAAATGTTTTACACAAATGAAAAGTATTCTCCCCGTAGAGATTCACTATATTTGTTTTTAAGTTTTCGCGGGCACTAAATGTTTTAGGTGGTTTCCGGGAATTCATCCGCGTAGTTGATAACTGATCCCTGCCGGGATCGATGGTAAAATGACGATGTTTCGGCAGAGTCACATCTGCCCTCTTCAGGTCGGTTCGCATAATTCTCGTAGCCTTCTGCTTTCGCTTCTAGTTACTCGAATACTAAGATTTTCAGAAGCGCTTGCGCTGTTATATAGTCGCGGCTCGGCGCCTATTGGTTGGCACCGTGAACGGCTGCGTATGATTGGCCCTGGGCGCTCAGTGGGCACGCCTCCCGCCTCCTGATTTTTTATCTCCAGGATAACATCAAACATGAAATGGGCAGTTTAAAAACAGCTCTGAGACAAAACGGATTTACATACCGAAATATACAAAGAGCCCTAAAGTCAAAACCGAGACAAACAGACGAGTAGCATGAGACACCAATAACCAAGGCTTATTTACCGTATGTCAAGGGGACCACGGACAGTATTGCAAGAATTCTACAGAGACACAATATCGATACTATTTTCAATACAGACAGAAAAATAAGCACGGTGTTGAGGACTCCGAAGACGAGGATCCCTTTAGAACAACAGGGAGTGTACGAGATTCCATGTGCAGACTATCATAAAACCTATGTGGGACAAACTAATAGAAGAATTCAAGCTAGACGTGATGAACACCAGAACGCTGTAAGAAAGCAGGAAAAAACAACATCTATTGCGGAACATGCCACCACGATGTCACACCGAATAGACTTTGAGAACACCAGAGTACTCGCGAATATAGAACATCCGAAATCAAGACTCGTAAGAGAGGCAATCGAAATAGCGAAGAGGCCTCACAGTCTAAACACACGCAATGAAATCCAGAACTTATCGAATTGTTGGAAAATTCTATTAAACACCGTACCGGCCCGGACCCGTCCAGTAACAACTCAACCGGAAATAACAAATCAGTAGGCGGGAGGCGTGCCCACTGAGCGCCCAGGGCCAATCACACGCAGCCGTTCACGGTGCCAACCAATAGGCGCCGAGCCGCGACTATATAACAGCGCGAGCGCTTCTGAAAATCTTAGTATTCGAGTAATTAGAAGCGAAAGCAGAAGGCTACGAGAATTATGCGAACGTACCTGAAGAGGGCAGATGTGCCTCTGCCGAAACGTCGTCATTTTACCATCGATCCCGGCAGGGATCAGTTATCAACTACGCGGATGAATTCCCGGAAACCACCTAAAACATTTAGTGCCCGCGAAAACTTAAAAATAAATATAGTGAATCTCTACGGGGAGAATACTTTTCATTTGTGTAAAACATTTGAGAAATTACGCGCGAAAAGAAGCAAACTGCTGTGCGATCTACATTTTTTACAACGATGCCGCGATGGAGTTATTCCGAAAAACATGACGGTAAAGTTCTGGAAGAACAACAGAAAAACACAGAATATCTTATGGAAAGCAAGTTGTGCCCTACTTAGGGAAGGCATACGTGATGTCAGAAGAGATTTGGATGTTGTTAATACTAAACTCCTAGATATCCACCTACAGGTAAGCAATACACCCCACCCAATAATATGGGATAAATTCGATGAAATTAGCGAATTTAGGGCCGAAACGAATGCAGAGTTGACAACAATGCAACAACAGGCAAAATTTAACAAATTGAAGCTCCAACAGAAGCCCAAAAACGATTTTTTTTCGGTAAATAACGATCACAGTCTAACCTCACGGCAATTGGAAACGAATAAAACCGTTTATAACTTATCTTCGGTCCAATTGAACTCTTCCTCGATTGGCGTGTTGGCTAAGGGATTCAATTACGCTATTGCCCCCCTCACATACCAACAGAGAGCATAATATGTGGCGTGGAAACAGCAGTTTCAAAATTAGATGCGAACACCGCTGAAATAATTAGACAAGATGTGTCACATGTTCTAAGAAAGTCTAAACCACCCAAAAGGAACCTATATCTATAGAAGAAAATGAGGCCTTGAACAACTTCGCCTCAACAAGGACATTGTCATTCTACCTGCTGATAAAGGAAATGCGACTGTAATTTTAGATACAGCGGATTATTCAAACATTGCTACAAGATCCAGCATATAAACAAATTACTACTGACCCAACAACTTATCTGGAGAAAACAACCAAGGCCAAAATCCAAGCAAGTAGGATCGACAATAATCTCCAACTGCAACTCATTCCGCGTGAAAAGTCATCGAGATGTCCGAAATTCTATGGGTTGCCAAAAGTACATAAAGAAGGTGCACCTTTGAGGCCAATAGTAAGCTCAATTGGATCCCCAACACAACACCTAGCCAAATACCTAGCCCAACAACTTCAACCTTTTGCAGAGGGGGCAGACTCATATGTGAAAAATTCGACACATTTCATCGAAATACTTAGAAAAACGGTCTTACAACCAGAGTGTCTTCTTGTAAGTTTTGACGTGTTGTCCCTTTTCACCAACATCCCTATCGACGAGGCCTTGGATATCATAATAGAAAAATACAAACCACCTCAACACCTTGTAGACTTAACAAGGCACTGTCTGATGAACACCTATTTTGTTTACGAGAACCAACGATACAAACAAGTGGAAGGAGCTCCATTGGGATCGCCACTCTCACCAGTTATAGCGAACCTTTTTATGGAGAGCTTTGAGGAGTTGGCACTAAGAACAACAACTCTTAAACCCAGTTTATGGGTGCGATATGTGGATGATACATTTGTGATTTGGCCTCATGGGAGGGAACACCTAAATACTTTTTTAGACCGCCTTAATGTCATCCATCACAAAATAAAATTTACCATGGAGGTTGAAGCCAACAATCAACTGCCATCCCTTGACGTTCTCATAAATAGGAAGGAAGATGGAACCCTTGGTCATACAGTATATAGGAAAGCAACTTACACCAACAGATACCTTCATGCTAATTCTCATCACCACCCAGCCCAACTACAAGCCGTCGTCAAGACTTTAGTAACCAGATCACAAAGACTAGCTGACCAGGATAACATCAAACAGCAAATGGACAGTTTAAAAACAGCTCGGGAGACAAAACGGATTTACAGACCGAAATATACAAAGAGTGTACGAGATTCCATGTGCAGACTGACATAAAACCTATGTGGGACAAATTAATAGAAGAATTCAAGCTAGACGTGATGAACACCAGAACGCTGTAAGAAAGCAGGAAAAAAACAACATCCATTGTGGAACACGCCACCACGATGTCACACCGAATAGACTTTGAGAACACCAGAGTACTGGCAAATATAGAACACCCGAAATCAAGACTCGTAAGAGAGGCAATTGAAATAGCGAAGAGGCCTCACAGTCTAAACGCACGCAGTGAAATTCAGAACTTATCGAATTGTTGGAAAATTCTATTAAACACCGTACCGGCCCGGACCCGTCCAATAACAACTCAACCAGAGATAAAAATCAGCAGGCGGGAGACGTGCCCGCTGAGCGCCCAGGGCCAATCACATGCAGCCGTTCACGGTGCCAACCAATAGGCGCCGAGCCGCGACTATATAACAGCGCGAGCGCTTCTGAAAATCTTAGTATTCGAGTAACTAGAAGCGAAAGCAGAAGGCTACGACAATTATGCGAACCGACCTGAAGAGGGCAGATGTGACTACGCGGATGAATGCCCGGAAACCATCTAATACATTTAGAGCCCGCGAAAAATTAAAAACAAACAACTTATTTAGTTTGGAGACGTCCAGAGAATGACGTCACGAAAGGTTAGCGAAAAAAATAATGAACTTGATAAAACAATAAATAGGTTTTAAAAAAATCACCGACTTGAATGCATAGTAACAATAATGACACTAAAAAATAGAAAATAATTCAATTGGATATTTAACCCTTAGTAAGACAAATTTATTTAAGCTGTATCTTGTTTATGCAACCCACCATACGTCTGCCAATTTTTGTAATCCTACAATAGTGAAATAGGTTAGTATTGAACTCATATTCGTTATTGGAGGATTGATAGTTTTTTTAAATGATTTACTTATTTGCACCTCACATGACCAGTTTTGTGACTTTATTTGCAAAGGTAATTTTGATTTATTTCGGCATTTTTCTTTATTTTTTTTATTTTTCAGGGGAGGTGAAATTCGCTAACCGAAACACAGCCGCACGTGTTTTCCAGTTGCGTACCCCTCTGGGTACCTGGAACCATCGCAAGATATAACTTCAGGCATCCTGGCGTATGTACACTATCCTTTGCAGTTGACGTTCCGCACGAAGTACCTTATGTGCCCCCAACTCTCACGGTCGCGTAACATGGTTCCTATAACGTTTTCGGTCGTCACGTCGACTCCCCCCTCGAGCCTAAGCCTCTCCCTCTCGGCGCTCCACCTTTCACACACAAAAACGGTATGCTTCGGGGTGTCCACCCCTCCGCACTAAATACAAAAATCGTCATCCGCTCGCCTCATTCAACACAAGTACGCTCTGAAACACCCATGCCTCGTTAAGAACTGTGTTAACTCACACAAGAGGGTTCTGAAGGGGCACTGGACCCAATATCTCCTATCAAACACTTCGTCCACTGAGCTTTCTCTTCATTCGCCTGCCACCTATTCTGTGACATTTCTAGTGTTCTTTCTCTCGTCCACGAGAAGCACAATGGGAATTTCACCCGTCACCACATATATACCTTCCATCGCCGCAGTTCTATGTGCATATGCAACCCTAAGGAGTATCAGTCTAACCGTTTTCTTCATGAGTCTACGATAGGTCTGAACTCTCATTGCTCTTTGCCATATAGGGGCCTCATAGATCAATATTGATTTTACCACACCATACAACAGACTTTGCTCTCTTTGCCGTTCCCGGCCCATTTACATTCGGGAGAAGCCTAGACATCGCAGTCGCAATTTTACTCGCCCGTGCCGTCACATACCTCACATGGTGATTTATAAATAAGTTTGTCGTCCAGGAATATCCAGGTACTCTCCGGAGACCGCATTTAAAGCTAATCCCTCCCTTGGGCAGCGGCACTTTCAAAATGACCGCGACAGTCTTATCTTCGGCAACTTCGAAAAGGTTGTCGCCCATCCAACTCATCACATTTCATTATTTACTGAATCAAACCCATACAATAACTTGTAAAAATAACAATCTAACCTAAAAAGGATTTGATTTATTTTAGATGAATACACAGAGACTACCACTGTCGGAATAAGAGTTAGAAAAAGAGGCTTGTCGAATTTTTTAAGAGAGTACAGACGAATCACTCGAAGAAGAATTAGATGAAGATGAGGTTGAGGAATGTGAAGATCATGTGGATCCTCTCGAATCTGATGTAGTCGTAGTCGAAATTGACAGTTATGAAAGTGGCAGTACTGATGGAGATTCAGACACGCGGCAAAAATTTCCAACAACTATTATTAGGTTGGAAAAGACAAAGTAAGTGGTCACAAATAATTCCGCTGCCTACTAGAGTTAGATTAAGAAATATAATTTCTCATCTAACGGATGTAAGATTGTCGTCAAAACTCCAGATGAGACATTTATGCTTTTCATAACAGAAGAAATTCTCCAAATAATTGTTGAAAAGACACATGAATACATAAATACAGTCAGAAATAAATTTTCAAGGGAAATAATTTGACACGAATTTGGCAGAAATGAAGGCCTTCCTAGCAATTATGATTATGTCAGGCATGTACCGAGCTTCTCATCTTTCCTACTTGGATATGTTCCACACTAATGGTACTGGCATAGAATTTGTACGGACGTGCATGAGTAGCAGAAGATTTTTATGCCTTGTTAGATGTCTTCGATTCGATTGACTAAACACTAGACCAGAGAGGGTATCAAAATGTACGGTTTAGTTGATGCTCGCACATTTTATACATACAATCCAGAGTTATATGCTGTCAAACAACCCGAAGGTGAATTTTCTACTAGTAACAGTCCAGCTGACGTAGTGAAAAGACTTGTTAAGTCAATCAGACGTACAAATACATTGCTTGTGATAACTGGTACATAAGTGTACCTTTAGCTCAAGATTTGTATATAAACTACTCTCTAACTTTGGTGGGAACTATGAGAAAATCGAAGAGTGATTCCTAAAGAATGGTTGCTCAACAAACATGTTACTTGTGTCATATGTACCAAACAAGTTTAAGTCTGTAGTTCTTCTGTCTACAATGCATTCTTCTGCTGATATAGATGAAGCAACCGGTGACGACAATAAACCAGTAGTGGTCACCTTTTGCAACCAGACAAAAACTGGTGTTGATGTAGTTAATCAACTTTCTTCTACATACACCTGTCAACGAAGAACTAAAAGATCGCCTCTCGCAGTATTTTTTGCTATGATAAATATTGCTGGAATTAATGATTACGTTTTATATAATTATTATAAGCCTCCCGAAGATAAATTGAACCGTCGAGTTTTTTTGAGACAAATGGCTCTAAGGTTGGCAACAGAGCACATTAATATCAGGAAACATAGTTATGTGTTTTATACTACTATGCGTTGAAAGAACAAAATTTGTGTCACAATACCGAGTAATTCAACATAATGGCTTTGTACTAGAGCACATGTATTAGAAATCAGTCAATATATATTGTTATATAAAAGCAGAATTTACACTTATTTATTAAACGCAATGTTATATTGTCCACATGATCAATTCCACTTACTCTGCGTCCAACATTATAAGACTGTTTGAAGTTAAAGCTTACAAAATGAATATATTTTAGCTTTATGAATTAAACAATTTCTGTTATTAATTAATAAAGCTTTTTGTACGCCACGTTACACACATATTTTCAGGCTTGCCCACTTAAAACGCAGTCTTATAAAAAATATAATATCTTTCGTTTTAAATATCCAATTGATTTATTTTTTACTTTTTAGTGTCATTATCGTTACTAAGCATTGAAGTCGGTGATTTTTTTAAAGTTATTTAGTTTTGGTGTTCAGTGATATAATGGCGTAACTGGATGCATGTTTCAATTGTTACTAACTTTGTTTTATAACAATTTGATTTGTAGACAATAAATAATAATAAAACAGGGGTACTTTGCTATTGGACAAATTTCCTATTTTTTGGCGAATCTCGTATAAAACTGAAAAACTGACATGTGACGATTTTATTGTAGGTTCCGGACCATACGCAGATCATTCTATAAAAACTTGAAGAATACATATTTTTAAATATTAATGTTAATATCTGGGCAATTTAACAGAACTTCTCTCGCAAATTCAAGGTTTCGTAAAAAATGTAAACACATTATATATAAATATGCTATGCACGGGCGTAGCTACCGCCGTATCAATATGATACGGGGCCCCGGGGCTACAGAATCACCGAACATGTGTAAGCAAAAATTAGTAGAACGTTATCCACAAGGTCACTTAATCTCTTGCTTCCCGAAAAAAATATATAGAAAACGGTCATACGTGCCTATAGAGTTTTCACTTCAGAAATCACGAGTCATAAAATGCAATATCTTTTTTTCCCGGTTAAGAGTGCGTCCAAAAGTTGGCAACATCTTAGATCAGTGATTGCGGGTAAATTAAACGGGTGAATCCTGTAATAATCGATGTACAATGACAAACCACGGAGAGCAATATTTACGCGTTTTATTTCATTCCGGTTCAAACGTTATTACATTAGGTTTGTTCCTACCCCATGCGAAAGCGTACATGTGACGATCACTGTCATGCGCATTCAAGAAAACCTGTTTCAACCAAGTTATGACGGTTCAGTAAACGATGCATCACTGTGTTCCAACCAAATAATGTACTGTTTCTCGCATCGTCATTTCAATCCTTGGTGAAGAGCAAGAATCGTTTGGTGATTCTTACTAATCATGCGCATTCTGTATTTGTATTTGCTAAGGGGCTATATAATATGTATGTATAGCATTCTTTTAACGTTTTTAAACCACCCGGTATAACATGTTCTACTCCGCCCTATCTTTCAACTATCATGTGTAATCAACTGCTTGGGGGTTTCACGATATAATCTTTTTTCTCGCTTTTTAGGGTTCCGTATATACAATTTACGGATACCCTTATAATATCACTCAGAATTTCTCCCTCACATACATCACAGCAATTTTCTCCTAAACTACTGGACGGAAAAGGTTGAAATTCTGTATCAGTCTATAGTTTGGTGACCTGATGAGTATATATCGTAAATGAAGAAATTTTGATTTTAGGGGTACTTCTGGGGGGAATCACTAAAAAAATCGGGGGGCAAATTACAGACTTAAATGAAAAATATAAAATTAAAATTCTTTTTAGCACATCATGTACCTAATGTATCAAACGAAAGGGCTCATTATGGCGAAAACAAATTTATTTTTTTCATATTTTTAAAATAAATTATTTTAAAAATATTAACAAAATATAAAATTTTTGAAAAAAATAGGGATATAGGACCTCACGTGAACTTGACAGGAAAAATAAGGAGAAACAAAATTAAAATTATTTCTAAAGCATCATATAATATATCAAATCAAAGGCTAATATTAATTTTGGGGGCCAAATTATAGCATTAAACGGAAAATAAAATATTTTTCATGAGGAATACAAATACATATTTTTCATATTTTTAAAATAAATAATTGTTTACAAGTTATTAAAAAAAGTTATAAAAAATTCTCATTATTTCCGAAACCATACTACTACTAAATTTTGAAAATAATTAGGGGTACTGGGGCTCATTTCAAAAATTATATGAAAAATTAGAAAAACTCAATATTAATTTTAATATATATATATATATATATATATATAATAAATATTAGTATTTAGGTTAAGGGATATTGACTAATTATTGTTTTTTTGGGTATCTCTTTATTCATATTAACCTAGCTTTCGGAAATTATTGTTTCCTTCGTCAGGGTTATGTAATTGATGAGGTGATATAAATTGTTGTTGTAAATACTGAATGAAATAAAACTTAAGAGGTTATGTTATATATATATATATATATATATATATATATATATATATATATATATATTGAATTTTTAAATAAGTTGTTATTTAAAACTCCCGTTTATCTTTTAATCTGCAGATCCTAAATTTCAAACAGTAGATTATAAAAGGCTTCCCTGAAAGTTTATTAGTAAAAAAAACTCATGTTAATTTTTGTGGGACAAATTAGAAAATTAAATACATATGTATTTTTATAAAAATCAAGCGAATTATGTAGCAGATAAAATAAGAACTCTATGTGTGGAAAATAAAAGTGTATAATTTTTTATAAATTTAAAACGCTTCCTTTAAAAGATATTGGGGTAAATATAAGAAAATGCACTCATTCCCTGCTTCTCTGAAATGGAATATTAGAATCTTGAAGGAGCTACGGAACCCTTAGTATGCGAGTCCAACTCGCATTTGACCAAATTATTTCTAACCAACCTGTATAACTACAATTTCTCTCCACTCTATATTCTAACCCCTCTGTATTTGCTACAGCTTATGGGCCACCCATTAAAACATTTAGTTTCTAACGTATTGTAACCATCCTGTATAATTATAATTCTACAACGCCTTATATTTCAACGAATTTATATAAGCACTGCTTATTGGCTATATATAATAATATAACATTTTTTAACCATCTTGTATAATGATCACGATAAACTTGTATAACGATAACAATAGTAATGACAGGAAATGATAGCGACACAGAGACCTCACCTTCATGTGTGCCTCAAATAAACATGGGACTCGTAACCTTATACTCATCTTAAACTTTTTTTCTTTGAAAACATTAATTGACGTTAATTCATAATAATTCATAACCAGTTTCGATATTGCCAAAAGAAATGGTTGATCCTTCACTATTATGGAAAATGCATCTTTTGGAAAAACCCTGTATACAGTTACTGATAAAAGTAGATGAATGAAGACTAACTTACTATTGTCTAAATGTTATTAATAGTAAGTCCGAAAGTAGTAGAATCGAGGGAGGATGACACAAAATGAAACCTTCACAATTTGATGGAAAATCGTCCAGATTATCGGCGCCAATTCGAGGCTGCAGCAAAGCTAAACGGATGGTCGGCAGAGGAGAAGGCAATGGCATTAACCCTCACCTTAAGAGGGGATGCTACAGATATCTTGCAAACGTTGAATACCTCTGAGCGAGAAGACTACGAACAACTGGTCAAATATTTAGAACTGAGGTATGGCCAAACCCATTTGTAACATGTTTCTCACTTCCAACTGAAAAATCGCAACCAGAAATCGAATGAATCCCTACAAGAGTTTGAAGCTGACATGTTGCCCGTCTGGTTCGCCTTGCCTATCCAGCTACACCAGAAAATGTGATAGAATGGTTAGGAGTCCAAGCTAAAGTCCATGGTGAAATAGAGGTTGAAATCGTCTTGGGAAATACAACATTCCAACATCGGGCATTAGTAGCGGACATCGAAGACATCATTGGAATGGATGTCATCTGCTCCAAGGGATTCGAGTTAAACTTTAAAGCTGGAATTGTGCGAGTGAATGATGAAAAAGTGGTGCTTCATGGGAAAGACGACATAATGCTTCGAGCAGAGTATGTAAATGTTCCGGAAAGAGCTGAAATTATTGTAGATGCTTGCCTAGAGGGGAAAGCTAAAGTTGGAATAGTAATGATCCTGAACTTAAGACGGAAATTTAGCAGAGGAATCGCACTGGGAAAGACCCTGTTTCTTGCCAAGGAGTTTGTGCCAGTAAGAGTAATGAACCTGAACCATTTTTCGGTTGCGTTAACGGAAGGAACAATTGTGGCGCACTGTTCAATAGTTTCCTCTGTAGTTAGAAGCACCCAACATACATTAATACCACCAGTAAACTATATGAAGAGCTGAAAAGACTCATCAGTGGTTCTTCTTCTTGAGGGACATCGTTAGAATCTGTCAGCATATCTTCGACGTAGGGAAAGAAAAGAGAGGACGGACTGACCGGGAGAAGCATAAAATTAATACCGGGGATGCTCAGCCTATTCGGCAGTCGGCGAGAAGCCTACCCCTAGTTAAAAGAGAAGAAGCTGACAGGACAGTCTGCGTAATGGAGGAAGAAGGTGTTATTGAACCATCCAATAGCCCTTGGGTTTCTCCAGTTGTCTTGGTTAAGAAGAAGGATGGTTCTACCCAATTGCGTGGACTATCGGCAATTAAACCACGCTACAACGAAAGACAGCGATATCCTAGACACATTGGCTGTATCGAAGATGTTTTTTACCCTCGACTTGAAGAGCGGTTATTGGCAGGAGGAACTAGCTATGTAAGACCGAGAAAATACTGCTTTTACTATGGGCTCAGGACTTTACCACTTCACGGTGACGCCATTTGTGTTGTGTAATGCTCCAGCAATGTTTGAAAGATTGATGGAAACAGTGTTGACAGGGCTTTCATGGAAAATATGCCTATAGTATCTTGGTGACATTATCGTGGCTGGAAAATCCTTCAAAGACCACGTGAAGAACCTGGAGGAGGTGTCTAAGTGTTTATTGGGAAATAACACCACACTTTAAAGGAAATTGCTCTATATTCCAAACGTTTCGGGGTCTAGATCAGACCCCGTTATCAATGGCTAAGAAACTACTACCTAGGAGCACCACATGAAGTTCTGAAGATCTCCCTTTCAAATTCTTCCAATTTGAAAGGAAATTTATGATTATATGATCTTTAGAAATTTCTGTGCTACCCTGTATATTACAAATAAAATTCTCTTAGTTACGTCAAAAATCAAATAATAAACATTGTCAAATATTTAAATTTACATCTTGGAATTGTACCTTTTTAATCCGTAGTTTCTTAGCCATTGACAACGGGGTCTGATCTAGACCCCGAAACGTTTGGAATATACAGCAATTTCCTTTAAAGTGTGGTGTTATTTCCCAATAAACACTTAGACATTGAAAATTATGCCACAAGTATCCTTCAGAAAACAACTGGAGGAGGTGTTTCGGCGACTTTGAAGTTCCGGACTAAAGTTAAGCCCGAAGAAGTGTCAACTGTTCCAAGAAGAGATGGACATGTGGTTTCGGCAGAGGGAGTATCTATCGATAAACAGAAAATCAAAGCCGTCCAAGAATGGATGATTCCTAAGGAGAACCACCAGCTAAGAAGTTTTCTGGGGTTATGCACATACTGTCGTCGGTACGTAGCAAAATTTGCCAATATCGTCAAGCCACTTACTAGACTCACAGAAAAGGTACGGTACCAGTGGGACGAGGAATGCCACCGATCTTCGAGACAATGAAAATAGCATTGACCAGTGCTTCCACTTAAAGTTATCCGTACCAGATGGGAACTTTATCTTGGAGACGCAAGAGCAATGCCGGAGTTGGTGCGGTACTTTCGCAGATCCAAGAGGGCCAGGAGAAAATCATCGGATATTTCAGCAAGACCTTGAGCAAGCCAGAACGAATTTACTGCGTTACTCGAAGAGAACTCTTGCTTGTGGTAACGAAGGTAGAACATTTCTACAAATACCTCTATGGTAAAAGTTTCCTCCTGAGGACTGATCACGCAGCACTGAAGAGCGGTTGTAACAATTCGACTTCGAGAATATCGCGCTGGAAGAAGCCGTAAGAATGCTGATGCCTTATCGCCGAGACCATGCCCTGATGATTGCAAACATTGTCAGCGAGCTGGTGAAAAAGGGCTGTTCTCTGTAGAACTGCTGCCGTCGATGACCATTGGCAATCTGAGGAGATCCAGAAAGATCAGAAATTAGATCCGGAGTTAAAAGAGGTTATTTTTTAGAAGGATGAAGACCGCAAACCTATGTGACAGGAGATTTCCCGATACTCACCAACCATAAAGTCATACTGGGCTCAGTGGAACTCCCTCATCCTTTAGAACGGACTTCTGAAGCGCGTGCTGAAAACTCCAGAGGAGGGCAAGAAAAGAAAACATATTGTAATTCCCAGAAATAGAAGACCGGAGGTTTTGCGAGAACTACATGACGGTACAACCGGAGGACATCTGGAAGTGAAGAAAACCCTGGGGAAGTTAAGAGAACGCTTCTAATGGCTAAACTGCCAAGCAGATGTCAAAGATTGGTGCCGGAAATGTACGGTTTGTGCACAAGTAAGGGGATTCAGAAGCGAGCAAAAGCTCACATGAGGCAATATAATAGGCAGTCCATTTGAAATAGTAGCCATTGATGTTGCCGGTCTATTTCCCGAATCTGACTCCGGAAATAAGTATATTGTGGTGGTGATGGTCTATTTCAGTAAATGGGCAGAAGCTTATGCCTTACCGAATCAAGGTGCCTTGACCGTTGCTGATGTCTTTGTCAAGGAATGGATAAGTCGTTTTGGTGTTCCCTTTTCCAAGACGTCTGTCTGCAAGGTCCTCGTGGATATTCGCCCAAGCTACAAAGATCTTGGGAGAGGCCTTTCCAAATTGCACTGATCAACGATGTTGTCCACAGGGTAAGGAAGCTACCTCGAGAAAAACCAAAGTTGGTACATTTCAACCGGTTAGCCCCTTATGCCGGAAGTTATGACGGCGAATTTGAGCAAGTCCAAGTCTGCAGCATCCAACCACCCAATGACGAGATGACATTCGAACAGTCTATGTACTTTAATGGACAGAAAGTGCAGCACGACTTGACCAGGCGTGGCTCAAGATCTTCGGATGTCCAGAGGAATAGCCAAGGTGTTTGCAAAGAAGTAGGGCCAGTTCCAGAAGCTAAGGGAGCAAGATCCAGTTACAGGGAAGGTTCTCATCTTGAAGATAAACAATCAATGGGCCCCAGGGACATCTTCTATTTGGTAACGAAAACATTCTCGCAGGACAAGCCAACATATAGCGATCTTTGGAAGACTCTGGAATTGAGGACTGTGGTGATGGAGAAGAACCTATTGAAATTGGCGGTCCCAAATCTAGCCTGTGGGTTGAATGGATTGAATTGGAGGGTGATGAGAAGTATGATGGAAACTATCTTTCGATTCAGTGGCATCCACATCCTTGTATGCTGTCTCAATATTCGCAGCCCATATTCGAAGACCGTTGACTATTACTTCCACCACACTTCCCGTTGTCGAAATGGAGAGTCCTGTAAATATCGCCACACCAGTAAGGATTATAGGATGTTCCGAGACGAAATAGTCTTAAGGAGGGGGCAATGTGACGGGAATTCATCCGACAATTCCTCTAATTGATCTTCTGGAGAATTCGGACAAGAAATATATAATACGGACAGCTGGCGAGAGGATTCATTCAGTATTCGATTGCCGTAAACTAAAGATAAATTGTAAATTGTTTAGTGAATATACATTAAAGTAAATCCAAGAATTGAATAAAAACATTACAATAGGTCGAAGTCGGTCTCCATCTTTATGGGTTTTAGGCTAACCGTAGAGTTTTGGGCAACGACTTGACTTTTCCCTGGGGATCAGTTTTTCTTTATTTCTTCTTCTATGGGTTAATCTTTAATTTCGGTTTTCGTTGTTTTCTCTAGGTAGGTGGTCAGGTCTCTGGATGATGGTTTGCAACTTGAGTCACTGTCGAGAAGTTATTTCTGTTTATCCTGGTAGTCTATAGTGTTCATTCATTCATGACAGTGGCGAAAATCTAGTTGGTATTCTAGTAACTAGAAGCGTAAGCAGAAGGCTACGAGAATTATGCGAACCGACCTGAAGAGGGCAGATGTGACTCTGCCGAAACGTCGTCATTTTACCATCGATCCCGGTAGGGATCAGTTATCAACTACGCGGATAAATTCCCGGAAACCACCTATATATATATATATATATATATATATTTGTTTTTAAGTTTTCGCGGGCACTAAATGTATTAGATGGTTTCCGGGAATTCATCCGCGTAGTTGATAACTGATCCCTGCCGGGATCGATGGTAAAATGACGACGTTTCGGCAGAGTCACATCTGCCCTCTTCAGGTCGGTTCGCATAATTCTCGTAGCCTTCTGCTTTCGCTTCTAGTTACTCGAATACTGATATTTTCAGGAGCGCGCACGGTGTTAAATAGTCGCGGCTCGGCGCCTATTGGTTGGCACCGTGAACGGCTGCGTGTGATTGGCCCTGGGCGCTCAGTGGGCACGCCTCCCGCCTGCTGATTTGTTATTTCCGGTTGAGTTGTTATTGGACGGGTCCGGGCCGGTACGGTGTTTAATAGAATTTTCCAACAATTCGATAAGTTCTGGATTTCATTGCGTGCGTTTAGACTGTGAGGCCTCTTCGCTATTTCAATTGCTTCTCTTACGAGTCTTGATTTCGGATGTTCTATATTTGCCAGTACTCTGGTGTTCTCAAAGTCTATTCGGTGTGACGTTGTGGTGGCGTGTTCCGCAATGGATGTTGTTTTTTCCTGCTTTCTTATAGCATTCTGGTGTTCATCACGTCTAGCTTGAATTCTTCTGTTAGTTTGCCCCACATAGGTTTTATGACAGTCTGCACATGGAATCTCGTATACTCCCTGTTGTTCTAAAGGGATCCTCGTCTTCGGAGTCCTCAACACCGTGCTTATTTTTCTGTCTGTATTGAAAATAGTATCGATATTGTGTCTCCGTAGAATTCTTGCAATACTGTCCGTGGTACCCTTGACATACGGTAAATAGGCCTTGGTTATTGGTGTCTCATGTTCCGCGTCTGTTCGTCTCGGTTTTTGACTTTAGGGCTCTTTGAATATTTCGGTCTGTAAATCCGTTTTGTCTCAGAGCTGTTTTTAAACTGTCCATTTCCTGTTTGATGTTGTCCTGGTCAGCTAGTCTTTGTGATCTGGTTACTAAAGTTTTGACGACGGCTTATAGTTGGGCTGGGTGGTGATGAGAATTAGCATGAAGGTATCTGTTGGTGTGAGTTGCTTTCCTATATACTGTATGGCCAAGGGTGCCATCTTCCTTCCTATTTATGAGAACATCAAGGAATGGCAGTTGATTATTGGCTTCAACCTCCATGGTGAATTTTATTTTGTGATGGATGCCATTAAGGTGGTCTAAAAATGTGTTGAGGTGCTCCCTCCCATGAGGCCAAATCACAAAAGTATCATCCACATATCGCAACCATAAATTGGGTTTAAGAGTTGCTGTTCTTAGTGCCAACTCCTCAAAGCTCTCCATAAAAAGGTTCGTTATAACTGGTGAGAGTGGCGATCCCTTTGGAGCTCCTTCCACTTGTTTGTATCGTTGGTTCTCGTAAACAAAATAGGTGTTCATCAGGCAGTGCCTTGTTAAGTCTACAAGGTGTTGAGGTGGTTTGTATTTTTCTATTATGATATCCAAGGCTTCGTCGATAGGGATGTTGGTGAAAAGGGACACTACGTCAAAACTTACAAGAAGACACTCAGGTTGTAAAACCGTTTTTCTAAGTATTTCGATGAAATGTGTCGAATTCTTGACATATGAGTCTGCCCCCTCTGCAAACGGTTGAAGTTGTTGGGCTAGGTATTTGGCTAGCTGTTGTGTTGGGGATCCAATTGAACTTACTATTGGCCTCAAAGGTGCACCTTCTTTATGTACTTTTGGCAACCCATAGAATTTCGCACATCTCGATGACTTTTCACGCGGAATGAGTTGCAGTTGGAGATTATTGTCGATCCTACTTGCTTGGATTTTGGCCTTGGTTGGTTTCTCCAGATAAATTGGGTCAGTAGTAATTTGTTTATATGCTGGATCTTGTAGCAATGTTTGAATTTTGTTTGAATAATCCGCTGTATCTAAAATTACAGTCGCATTTCCTTTATCAGCAGGTAGAATGACAATGTCCTTGGTGAGGCGAAGTTGTTTCAAGGCCTCATTTTCTTCTATAGATAGGTTCCTTTTGGGTGGTTTAGACTTTCTAGAATATGTGACACATCTTGTCTAATTATTTCAGCGGTGTTCGCATCTAATTTTGAAACTGCTGTTTCCACGCCACATATTATGCTCTCTGTTGGTATGTGAGGGGGAGCAATAGCGTAATTGAATCCCTTAGCCAACACGCCACTCGAGGTAGAGTTCAATTGGACCGAAGATAAGTTATAAATGGTTCTATTCGTTTCCAATTGCCTTGAGGTTAGACTGTGACCGTTCTTTTCCGAGAAAAATTCGTTTTTGGGCTTCTGTTGGAGCTTCAATTTGTTAAATTTTGTCTGTTCTTGCATTGTTGTCAACTCTGCATTCGTTTCGGCCCTAAATTCGCTAATTTCATCGAATTTATCCCATATTATCGGGTGGAGTGTATTGCTTAGCTGTAGGTGGATATCTAAGAGTTTAGTATTAAGAACATCCAAATCTCTTCTGACATCACGTATGGCTTCCCTAAGTAGGGCACAATTAGCTTTCCATAAAATATTCTGTGTTTTTCTGTTGTTTTTCCAGAACTTTACCGTCATGTTTTTCGGAATAACTCCTTCATCGCGGCATCGTTGTAAAAAATGTAGATTG
Organism: Octodonta nipae; assembly: GCA_034190945.1. NCBI lineage: Eukaryota > Metazoa > Arthropoda > Insecta > Coleoptera > Chrysomelidae > Octodonta > Octodonta nipae. The sequence continues at coordinate 84,500,310 of CM067217.1, read as the reverse complement.
CACAAAAATTTGCTTCTTTTCGCGCGTAATTTCTCAAATCCAAAATCCAAGCAAGTAGGATCGACAAAAATCTCCAACTGCAACTCATTCCGCGTGAAAAGTCACCGAGATGTCCGAAATTCTATGGGTTGCCAAAAGTACTTAAAGAAGGTGCACCTTTGAGGCCAATAGTAAGTTCAATTGGATCCCCAACACAACAGCTAGCCAAATACCTAGCCCAACAACTTCAACCGTTTGCAGAGGGGGCAGACTCATATGTGAAAAATTCGACACATTTCATCGAAATACTTAGAAAAACGGTTTTACAACCTGAGTGTCTTCTTGTCAGTTTTGACGTAGTGTCCCTTTTTGACCAACATCCTTATCGACGAAGCCTTGGATATCATAATAGAAAAATACAAACCACCTCAACACCTTGTAGACTTAACAAGGCACTGCCTGATGAACACCTATTTTGTTTACGAGAACCAACGATACAAACAAGTGGAAGGAGCTCCAATGGGATCGCCACTCTCACCAGTTATAGCGAACCTTTTTATGGAGAGCTTTGAGGAGTTGGCACTAAGAACAGCAACCCTTAAACCCAATTTATGGTTGCGATATGTGGATGATACTTTTGTGATTTGGCCTCATGGGAGGGAACACCTCAACACATTTTTAGACCACCTTAATTGCATCCATCACAAAATAAAATTCACCATGGAGGTTGAAGCCAATAATCAACTGCCATTCCTTGATGTTCTCATAAATAGGAAGGAAGATGGAACCCTTGGCCATACAGTATATAGGAAAGCAACTCACACCAACAGATACCTTCATGCTAATTCTCATCACCACCCAGCCCAACTACAAGCCGTCGTCAAAACTTTAGTAACCAGATCACAAAGACTAGCTGACCAGGACAACAACAAACAGGAAATGGACAGTTTAAAAACAGCTCTGAGACAAAACGGATTTACAAACCGAAATATTCAAAGAGCCCTAAAGTCAAAACCGAGACGAACAGACGCGGAACATGAGACACCAATAACCAAGGTCTATTTACCGTATGTCAAGGGTACCACGGACAGTATTGCAAGAATTCTACGGAGACACAATATCGATACTATTTTCAATACAGACAGAAAAATAAGCACGGTGTTGAGGACTCCGAAGACGAGGATCCCTTTAGAACAACAGGGAGTGTACGAGATTCCATGTGCAGACTGTCATAAAACCTATGTGGGACAAATTAATAGAAGAATTCAAGCTAGACGTGATGAACACCAGAACGCTGTAAGAAAGCAGGAAAAAACAACATCCATTGCGGAACACGCCACCACGATGTCACACCGAATAGACTTTGAGAACACCAGAGTACTGGCAAATATAGAACACACGAAATCAAGACTCGTAAGAGAGGCAATTGAAATAGCGAAGAGGCCTCACAGTCTAAACGCACGCAATGAAATTCAGAACTTATGGAATTGTTGGAAAATTCTATTAAACACCGTACGGGCCCGGACCCGTCCAATAACAACTCAACCGGAGATAAAAAATCAGCAGGCGGGAGGCGTGCCCACTGAGCGCCCAGGGCCAATCACACGCAGCCGTTCACGGTGCCAACCAATAGGCGCCGAGCCGCGACTATATAACACCGTGCGCGCTCCTGAAAATATCAGTATTCGAGTAACTAGAAGCGAAAGCAGAAGGCTACGAGAATTATGCGAACCGACCTGCCGAAACGTCGTCATTTTACCATCGATCCCGGCATCAGCTATCAATTACGCGGATGAATTCCCGGAAACCATCTAATACATATATATATTTGTTTTTAAGTTTTCGCGGGCACTAATTGTTTTAGTTAGAATTCCCGGAAACCACCTAAAACATATGTATATATATATATATATATATATATATATATATATATATATATATATGTACTTATGATATTTTTACTTTGTGGTGATATTTGGACTTTATTTATTTTCTTTTCAAATTTGTCCACTCCGTAAAAACTCCACACAATTTTTTTACCTTTGAATATACTGCTCCAGTTCTAGAGACTCCTTTTCTTTAAAATTTGTATGCGCCAATTGACCCTTTGTCGATAATAAAACAACCAACATTTTTATTGTTAGCTATTATTAACCTTTCAAATGCTTCAAATTAATATAAACACCAAACAAAATCAAAACATAAACGAAAAATCAAATCAAACAGATAAATTTCAAAATATAAATATCAAAACACCTTATAATTAAATTTTCAATGAATCTAAAAAGATTTGCCTTTCGAAATGATTAAGTTCTTTGCAACAAATGACTTTCAATATCAATGATGATTCAAATGCAATGTAATAGAAAAAATATCCAACATTTATACCATTACTAAAATGATTATTTCCCAATTTTTGTTTTAAAATATCTAATTGTTAAAATATATGAAAATCAAAATAATAATTGGTTCAAAAACTTCAAATGTAAATACCTGATTCACTTTTCACCTTTCAATTAAGTGCATTCACTTTACTCAGATTGCTTTTAATGCTGACTGCTGTTCACCTTGTTATCATCAACTGCTAAAGGTTCCTGTTACCAATATGACCCTTTGCTATTTATTTACCAATTATATCTGCTGCTGGATTTACTTTACTGCCAAATTATGTTGGTTCCCAATTTAAATTTCTATCTGCTATCAACTTCCCAAAACTGGATTTCGTAGTTGATGTCAATTTCTGATGTGTATTTGACAACCGCTGTCACTTTATACTTTCTAACAATTTTTACCCTTACACTTGCAAATTTAGACTCTTCTTACCTGCTGACAGTTCTTGCTTTTTATAGTTTCTAATTTGACATAGAACTGCAGATTTTAAACTTTTTAAATAAGCAATTTTGAAATCGCCTTTTTATATATAATACTCATTTTTTTATATTTAATTTCCTATTTAATCAGATTCCTAAAATGCCTTTTACTTTTCTTTAAAATTACAATTTTTACTTTGCATTTTGTCGGAATTTTTGCGCACCAGCTATTTTAAGTTTAACCTGCACTAAAATTTTAATAAAATTTTCATTGTTGTCACGAAACATATTATCATCTAATTCACTGTTCTGTATTTGCGTTGCCCTATGAATTTCAATGTATTTCGATCGGCAAATCTGTCAGAATCTTGCTCCAAAGTTTTATCATGACATCTTATTTTGAATTGGTTATTTTGTGTGGAAATAATCTGTTTTTAAAGTTTATTTACCCCAAAATAGTTTATTAAGATTCTAAAATTTTGAATTATTAGCCCTATTGTCCCTGAAATATGAAGTTATTAAAAAATAATTTGGACGATAGCATTCGGCACCTGTCAGATGAGTTGTTTACATTTCGATTTCAAGGTAAAATTTTATATTTTCTTTTCATTAAATGTTTTCATTGTGATATATCAAACCTACAGATTATTTTATATGTTCATTTCAAATCCTAGTTGCTTTTTTAAGAAATTTATTTTAAACTGTCACATTATGTATTTTCAAAAAATATGTTTACTGTACGGTTTTAGTTGTATAAATCATTTTCAAATTATCAGTTTACGGTCTAGTTTTATAATTTAATCATTTCTATTCATGTATTGATCAAATTGCATTTGATTTATTTTTTATTGCCTCCAATATTGGTTTATGTGTTACAATGCATTATTTACTATCTGTTAATATACTATTTCATTTATCTAAACATAATTATTGATTTGATTTTATTATTTTTGGTTCATGTTTATTTTCATTTAAATATATATATATATATATTACTGTGTGATATTGGTGCAGATTTTACTTTAAATTTATTTTTATTGCATTAAAACATATTTCGTATGTTGTTTCCTAACCTTCTTTTATAACTCTTTCTTATCTCAGGTCTTGAGTTTTGGGCTTAATATCTCAATCTACTTCAAATAAATTATTTGTAATTTTCTTAAGCTAATATCATTTACCCACTGTTTCTCACTTTATTGACTTTTGTCATTTTAACTTTATTAGGAAGTTATTTGTCAAAATTAATTTTCTTAATTTATATTTTCTAAAGAATTTATAATTAAAAAACCAAGTAATTTATATTCCAAGTTTAATATTTTACAAATTATAAAACTAAACCTCCTAAAATAATCCTTTCAAAGACACATTCATTCCTTATTTTCTCTAATGTCACACATTATTACTACTATCACCTGTGAAGATTGGTCATTATTTACTGTTCAGGATCGCCATGTGATATTATAATGTTGCAGGCAGCGGCCTCGACCAATATTACTAGTTGTAAAGACTGTCTGTTTATTTCTACTGATTATTTGGTTACACTATGCTAACTACATCTAATCATTACTATGCTACATTTTAAACTGTCGACTGATGGTTCGCGATTGACATCAACTATCGAGGTGTGCCATCAGTCGATTGTTTTGCTATTTCAACTATTTGGAGTACGTGATAATTTTTGTAGACATGCTGAATTTAATGGGGTTACCTAGAATGGTTTATGATGATGTTATGGTAATAATTGTTTAATTAATTTCCTAAAAGTGTCCTGAGGAATTTGCGTTACACCACCCTTTCTTGAGGAAGTGGGATCCGCAGTAGCGTATTCCACGCAACTTTAAAGTTTAACTAATAATTTCGGAAGTTCCCCTGACTCACAACAGTTTACCTGCTAAATTCTTACATATGTCTAATTCTAAGGAAATGCACTATATGTCCATAAAGTCAAGTCCGCTATAGTTTCTAAGACTTGTCACGCAGTTTTTAATGTCACCGTTCACTGCAATCTTAAGCCTATATTTATGAGTTCGGTTATTTTATTGTGAAATGTCCCAACTTAACCTATATAATGGTACATGGTTTCTAATTAGTATTTGAAAACTCTGTTTTTATGTATCTTAATTTCCGTTGTATTATTTGAAATTAAGCAATTGGAGTTTCCGATGTATAGTTATACAGGGGTGTCAAAAAAAGTTGAAAAAAGGTTACATGGCGTAGTCCATAAGGCATAAATATATTTTGGGCTTATTAAGTCAACGCGTACTAGTACATTTTGTTCGTAAAGATTTACCTGTCAATTTAAATGAGAAAGTATCATTGTGTAATGTTGAGGCTTTCGATGTTACCTGGTTCTGTCTATTAAGGTTATACATACAAAATAAAAAATAAAGAATGAAAACTACCTGAGTTCAAAAATACTAAAAAGTTGAAAATAAAACATTTAAAAAATATATAACCGACTTCTACCTATAACTAAACAGCTAAAAATAATTATAACAAAATACAACTCTAGCAAATAAATAACACATTCAATGTTGTTAGGTACCTACCCAGGAAGTAAAAAATGTAAACATTAAAAGGTGCTGATTCTGTACAAATTTATTACCTACCAAACTAGTATATTTTTGAAGTCGGTGCCAAGCAACAATCAAGTTTGATGAATTAGTAGATAAGTACGCAATAAAGGATTTTAGATTTGCTTGGCACCGGCTTCAAAATTTACTAGATTGGTAGGTAATTAATTTGTACAGAAGGAGCACCTTTTATCTTTTGTTTACATTTTTTACTTCCTGGGTAGGTACCTAACAACATTGAATGTGTTATTTATTTGCTAGAGTTGTATTTTGTTATAATTATTTTTAGCTTTTTAGTTATAGGTAGAAGTCGGTTATATATATTTTTTAAATGTTTTATTGGAATTGTAAGTCCTTTGCTTTAGCGTCGTGTGCTAATTTACGATGCCGTTTTGCTGTTTCGAGCGTTTCTCGGGTTCTCTTAAGTGCTATCTGGAGTCTAAACCTTATTTCTTGGTCGTAACTATCGATATTATATAGTGGTTGTAAGGATGATTGACTTAATTTGTCGGGAAGGATAGCCTTTTTGGCGAAAACTAATTCAAAGGATGTATAATCGTGGGGGTGGTATTATAACAAAAAGTATAGTATTTAATCCATGTGTCCCAATCGTTTTGCTCGTTATTAATATACATACGGATAAATGCGTTAAAAACTCTGTGATTCCGTTCACAAGTTATTGATTGATGATGATATGGGGTAGAAGTGATATGTTTAATGTTTAACAATTGTAAGATATTGCGTAGTAGCTCATTAACATATCTGTTCTAATTTCTTGCATTGATCCATAAATCAGGATACAATTTTCGACAATCGCTTTGGCTACTGTAGCTGCTGATTTGTCGGGGATTGAAGTAATTACGATGTATTTCATTAAGTCGCATTGCAAAGTGACTGCATATGCGTTTCCTAGCTCTGTGCGGGGAATGGACCTATAGTATCTATAGACACTATGTCGAAAGCTTTTTGCGGGGTTGGAGTTATTTGCATAGGTTCTGTGTGCCTAATTTTGGCTTTATTGATCTGGCATTTGTGCTACGTCTCTTGACATTTTTTCCAAAAATATGTTGATTTTAATTTTTTAAGTAAACGCTTTTGTCCGCAATGGCCACCATACGTTGGATCTGTGAGGAATTTTCCTATTATACATGCCTTATCGTTTTTGTTGGTAATTAGTACTGGTTTGTGTCATAAATTATATTCACATTCTTCAATATTCCTTGTCTCATTTCTTTGAATTCATTCACAGTGTACACTTTAAATATTACATCCTCGAGGTACAATTTTAATTGTAATTTTTCAACACTACCAGCCATTTTATTTAGCTTAGATAGGATTTCTTCTAGGGAAAATCTACCATTAGTTACGTGCAGAGAAAAATTTGAGCTCATTTTACCTTTATGTTTTATAAACATATGCAATGAATTTGGGAAAAGTTTAAATGATAATATTGGCAATTTCATCAAGTGAACGTTACCTAAGGCTTAGTATACTTTGCGGGGTATGGTGTCTTTTTCGCTTATATCTTCGGCTAAGGGGGTATCTAGTAATTTAGCTTTTGATCTTGTAATAGCGAGTATCTGTTCTACGTTTGTATTAAGTCTTTTTAGTTCGTCTGAGTTTATACGCGATAAAGCGTCCGCGACGGAATTGTTTTTACCTTTAACGTACTGTATTCCAAATTGAAATTCTTCTAACAGCATGTGAGTTAATTTTGATGAAGGATGAGGGGGTTAACCAAAGATTGCTCAAGAGAGTTGAATGCTTTTTGGCATTCCGTGGACCATAAGAAGGTTGCATTCTTTCTTGTAAGTAAAGTTAAAGGTTTGGAGATTTCTGCAAATTTAGGAATAAATCTACGATAATAGTTAAAAATGCTACAAAGCGCTTTACCTTGTGGGCAGATTTGGGAGTTGGGAATTTTTTTACGATTGAGTATTTTGAATCGTCTGGGAGTATTCCTCGATCGGTGACTTTGTGTCCTAAAAATGTAACTTCTTTCTTAAAAAAATTAGACTTTCTGGGGTTGAGTTTAAGGTTGCATTTCCGACCGATTTCGAATACTTTTTTAAGATTGCTTACATGGTGCTTGATGGAACAACTGATGACTATTAGGTCGTCCATGTAGAGAAAAGCTTTTTCTGAGGTTAAGCCGGCGAATGCTATTGACTTCATTCGGCTAAAACTATTGGGGCTAAGTGTTAGTCCAAAAGGTAGTCTCGTGAAGCAGTATGAGCCTGAGTCTGTGCTAAAACTAAGGATGTATCTGGATTCAGTCTCCACGGGAATTTGATTTAATCCTGATATCAGATTTATCACTGAAAACCATTTGGCTCTCCCTAATTGATCTATGATATCGTCTATACGCGGTAAGGGAAATTTGTCTGCTATCAGTTTTTTATTTACCTAATTGCCTGAAATCTACTACTAAGCGCCATGATTTCTGTCCGTTTTGACCTTTTTTCGGTACTAGCAATATGGGGCTGTTATAATTGGATGCTGAGGGTTCAATAATTCCGTCTGTCAACAATGTATTTACTTTTTCGTTAATTTCGCTTTTTAAACAGTGTGGCCGTCTATAATTTTTAGTATATACAGGGATATTGTCAGTTAATTTGAGCTTCTTCTCGTAAAAGTTATTCGTGGTTATAGGGTCTGTTTCGAGGGCAAAAATATTTGAAAATTCGCTACATAATTTTTCATGATCGTTCTTGGCTATTTGTGGTATTTCGCTCGTGATCAGCTGTTTAGTCAGGTTATTATGTCTGTTAATTTTTGAGTTATTTAATGTAAATATATTGAATTGATCTAAGTTAGTAGTTTCCGCTTTAAAGTTCTTCAGTCTAACGGTATTTGTCGTTGTATTTAGAATTCGGATGATAGGATAATTTGGTGAAACTGCGATGTGAACTCCGCGTTGGATTTCGCAGTTTGTTACGGCAGCATCTTGGTTAAGGGTTTTTAAGGTATTAATTTGCGTATACACTTTACATCTAGGTGGGATAATGATTTCGTTCTCTTCAGTGCCGCTTGAAATAGGAATTGAAAAATTTTGTGCCGATTTATCCTCAGCGTTAGTGACCAATCATGATAATTTATCGTGCTTTCGAATTTGATAAGAAAGTCTCTCCCTAAAATGGCATGAGTGGATATTGGGAAATCTGACGATACTATTTGAAAGTCGTGTTTTATTGGGTGTCCTTCGAAAAAGAGTGTGAGTTTTGAAGTGCCTAGGGTTTTGTGGATACTTTCAGAAATTGTGGGAAGATAAGATTCTTTTAAAATGGATATATCTGCGCCTTTGTCTATAATAAAGGAAAATGGTTCGCAGTGTTCGTAAATTTCCAATGGAAGTTCGATGAAATTTGAAAATGATAAGTCTATATTGAAAATTTTTAAACAGTTGTCTAATATCCCGGATTGGGGAAAGTTCGTTTCCCTGGTCATGTTCAGATTCTAGATATCTTACGTTCCTTAGACGTTGTCTGTTGTTAAATTGTCTGTTTCGGTACGAAGTGTCGGAAGTTGTATGCGTATTATTACCGTTGTAGTTTCGGTAGTCTCTCATCTGTCTTCCGTAGTTTGTTTTATGATAGTATTTTCCTCGTTGTGTATCTGTGTATCTATAGTTTTCCGCTACTTCCAAAGGTACTCCTTCCATGATGTAAGCTCTTTTTAGTTTGTTGCAGGTTATCTATAATTCGTTTGCGTAGTTGGCGTTGCTTCTGGCATTTTGCTTGAAGTTTGAGAGTTTATTACCTATTGTTCTAGAGTTCTCAAATTTTGAATTATTTTTCAGCGTATTATGTATGGAGTTTATCCTGTTTTCAGTGGAGATTAAATCTCGTGCTTACCGGTTAATCTAGTTTTGATATAAGCAACTGCTGCCTGTTCATGTTTTCCTACGTGTCATTGTAGTAGTTCGAGTGCATCTAAAAATGACTGTAGTTTTTCCGTATCGCCCTTGAATTCTGTGGGTAATATTTTACTGATAAGATTGAAAAATTTCGTAGAAGACATTGTGAATACAGGCTCCGTGAGCAAAATTTCGTCCTCAACGATACTATTTTATAGTTTACTTCTAAAGTCTGGAAGGCTCTAAGGACTTTATCCCTAATGAAGAAAAAACTACGTCTAACTTCAATCTATCTGGATCTTGTAACGAACTCCAGTGTTTATCGATTAAACTTGTATAATTATTAAATAATGGAACTAACTTGCCCGTGATATCTTTTCGAGTGCTAGCACCTGTTGGAATCCTAGTTTTTAGGGCACTTTTGGCCTGCGCGGTTATTTCTAGTTTAATTACGCCTAATTGCTCATATAATTGTCGAGGGTCTATTGACCTTCCTACACACTACGTATTGTACGAGTAACTTTGTTAAAGATTTCGTAAAAAATATAATTCGTAAGCACTTCGATATTCTAATTTGCAAACAATACAAGGAAGTTTTCAAATACCTTACAAGGCCAATGACGACTATGGGTCAGCGAAAATATAGTAAATAGAAAATTTAATGACCTAGTTATATCACAGGTTATTAACAGCTTTAGAGATATAATGTACTTACTCAGCACGTCCATAATTTTCTTAACAATGTATTATAAGCGTTCGATATTTCTTACATATATATGCTAAAATAAATCTCCTAAAATTAATTAATTAAGACAGAATAATCATAGATACACAAATAATATAAAATAGTTCATTATTATGGTCACAAGCAATTAAATATTTTCATATGAGTTACATTTATAATATGTTATAATGTTCTGTACCTTATAACTTTTAGGGCTGTTGGGCTTGCCTATCTAGAATAGCCATAATTCTTGATATGTCCCTTTTTATATTTCTCCTGTGCATATTTTTAACTTTTATTAGCAACATTACCAGAGCTACTGCAGCTATTACGTATACCAATACTCTTACGTCTAGCGGGAAATTATCTTCATTTATATAGACATTGGAATTGACTTCCCCATTGTCGGACGTTTCTTGAGTTTGGCTCTTTGACTGTGTGGTACATTATTGAAAATCATGTCGTTTTCGATCGGCTGAATTATTCTGTCAGAAGATTATGTTCGAGGGCAGGATCGCCATGTGATATTATAATGTTGCAGGCAGCGGCCTCGACTAATAATACTGTTGTTGTTGTAAAGACTATCTGTTTATTTCTACTGATTATTTGGTTACACTATGCTAACTACATCTAATCATTACTATGCTACATTTTGAACTGTCGACTGATGGTTCTCGATTGACATCAACTATCGAAGTGTGCCATCAGTCGATTGTTTTGCTATTTCAACTATTTGGTTTTAATGGAGTTACCTAGAATGGTTTATGATGATGTTATGCTAATAATTGTTTAATTAATTTCCTAAAAGTGTCATGAGGAATTTGCGTTACAAATCTACTAAATAGACATATACATTCAAATTCTGTCTTTATACAAATGGTTGAATTTAGTTACAGTTTGTCCTCACACCTCACCAACTCTTTCTTCAATAACTTCTGCCTATATCTGCTCATTTCCAATTTTTAAATTCAATAATCTCATTAAGGTTGAACCTGCATCGACTGTTATATTTTATGAAACAAGTTTTAATTTCTCATTCAGGTTACATTGTAATCGACTGCTATATTTTGTGAATCAAGTTCTGTTTTCTCATTCAGGTTACACTGGGTCGACTGCTATATTTTGTGAAGTAAGTTTTGTTTTCTCATTCAGATTACACTGGATCGACTGTTATATTTTGTGAACCAGGTTTTGATTTCGCCCAAGGAACCAATTTATACCCTATTTTAATGTGTGTATAGCTATTTCATAACGCCCAGGTGGGACCTACTCTAGAAGTAATTGATAATTTATTACGCAAAAATTAAATTTATTGCTCCCACCCCTCCCGACAAACAGTGGCTATGCTAACTTTAGACTAAAGTTAGCATAGCCACATCTATATCTCTGGAACCAACTGCGCTACCGGGGTGATCTTGGGCGCATATTTTATTGTTAATTAATTGCTATCGAATGTCACTAGATCAAATAACCAAACAGTATCCCTTCATCCCCTACTGAATTTTTCACCCCTGACATTTAACAAAAATATTTATTTCAATGTTTTTCCTTATTAAATTAGTAGACTTTTAATTGCTAATTAATTGCTGAAGTTCTACCCTCGTTACGATTTTATTTGTCCAACCCCTTCCAAGAAACTGTGGCTATACCATCTTTAGGTTAAAGTGAGCATAACCATATCTATATCTCCGGAACGAACAGTGATACCGGGGTGATCTTGGGGGCGTATTTTATTACTAATTAATTGCTATCGAATAACACTAGAGTAAATAACCAAAAGGTACCCCTTCACCCCCTGACAATTAACAAAAATTTTTAACTCAATGTTTTTTGTTGTTAAAATTACTAGACTTTTATTTGCTAATCAATTGCTGAAGTTCTACCCTCTTTACGATTTTATTCGTCCAACCCCTTCCGAGAAACTGTGGCTATGCCAACTTTAGACGAAAGTTAGCATATCTATAACTATGATCTTGGGGGTGTATTTTATTGCTAATTAATTGCTATAGAATGGCAAATAACCAAAACGGAATTCAACGGTGTGTTGATTTTGATATACCATCAACAATTAAGGAATTTGGGAGTTAAAACGTGATTCCTTGATATTTTTCTGATCTCTGACGTTATTGACGAATAATAATTCAAATAGACAATTCGCTTATAATTTTAAAAACTTTTTGCTTACGACAAGGAAAATGAAACCGATATGGATTTTAAATCATTTTATTATAACTTGTTTTTCAGCCCGACGGTGCCCCACCACATTATGTATTGCCAGTTAGAGAGTTTCTGGATTTTTTTCTTTTGGGTGATTTAAAGACCCTCGTGTATGCTACTACTCCAGAGTCACTGGATGATCTGAGACATCGTATCCAAGAAGAATGTGGCCGACTTACACCAGATGTTTTTTCCAATGTGCACAAAGAATTTGAGGCACGATTATATCAGTACCTTGGAGACCATTTCATTTTCGTTGTCGTGATATCAAAAAGTCTTTCAGCGAATCAGCGAATTATCTATTTTAATTGTGATTCGTCAACAACATCAGAGATCAAAAAAATATCCAGGAATCACGTTTTATTTCGCAAATTCCTTAAAAATCTTAATGAAATTTAAAAAAAACGACTCACCGTTGAATTCCTTTTTAAACAAGCTTTAAAACGAGCTCTCACTTATGATAGTAGTTCCATTAAAAAAAATATAAGCATACTGTGACGACATCTCATCCGATATCTGGTGCAATCGGCATTCTTCCGATAGTTCGTGGAATCGGCATTCGTCCGACATTTCGGGGAATGCGAAATGTTTGTCTATCGACCCGAGGCCAACGGCTAGCGTTAATGGGAATTCGTCGAATTTTATCGAACCTTCGAGAACACATTTCCCGATGGCTCATTGACCTTCTGGAGAATTCCGAGAAGAAATATATAATACAATTAAGTAGAGATAAATTGTAAATAATTCTGTGAATATAAATTGTGTTAAAGTAGTGGAAATAAATTAGAGTGAGATGGACTGTGTTTTTAAATAAATCCAGGAACTGAACCCGCAGAGTGAAAATAAAAACATTACAGTGGTGTCAGGTGTACGATGTATTTCTGGAACGTTAGAAGTGAAAAATAAATAGACTAAGAATGTGTAAATCGGTGCCTTTGGGCCAGTTGAAAGTGACTGAAAATTAAAAAAAGAACTTGAAGAAAGGGATTTAAAAATTAGTGGGAAGAAAAGTAAATTAATACAATGGCTACAAGATGCCCTAATAAATGAAGGTAATGATCCCGATACCTATTTATTTGAAGTTTCTGGTAATGGGGACATGAGTCTGCTATTAAAAAAACGGAAGAGAGACAAAAATTGCAACTTAAATTTCTAGAAAATTCTATGTCTTTAGAAGATAAACTACAAACATTACAAGAAAACTCTAAAACCGTAGAAGACAAATTGCTAGAAAATTCTAAAAACTTAAGTGGCGATAGAAGATAAATTAGCAGAAAATTCTAAATCCCTAGAAGAAAATTTCATGGTGCTACAAAGCTACAAATATTACAAGAAAACTCTAAAATCCTAGAAGATGAACTACAAGAAACTTTTGAGACCTTGAAAGAATCCTTAGAAGCCCAATTACTGGAAAATTCGAAATTCATAGAAGAAAATTTGAAAAGCATGGTACAGAAAAATTCAGAAATGCTTGAAGAGAGAATAGTCGAGAATGAAGCTCGGATGGAAGAGCTAAAGCGGACAATGGTCGAAGAGTTGAAACAGACGACAGACAAAAATGAAACGCGGATAGAAATGCTAAAGAAGATAATGGAGGGTGAGATTAGCAAAATAAAAGAGCAGCTAGTCATAATACAAAGAGGAGAAACGCCACCAAAGACCGAATGCAGAAACAGTCCGGAAGTAGTGGAGCCGAAAATTGGACTCGAGGGAACAAGACACAAAATGAAACCACCAAAATTTGATGGAAAATCGGACTAATTATCGGCGCCAATTCGAGGCGGCAGCTAAGCTAAACTGAGGTCGGCAGAGAAGAGGGCAATCGCATTAACCCTAGCCTTAACATTGAATACCTCCGAGCAAGAAGACTACGAACAACTGGTCAAACATTCAGAATTGAGGTATGGGCAAAAACCCCATTTGGAGCACGTTTATCACTCTAAACTGAAAAATCGCCATCAGAAATCTAATTAATCCCTATAAGAGTTTGAAGCTGATATTGCCCGTCTGGTTCGCCTTGCCTAAGCAGCCACATCGGAAAATGTAATAGAAAGGTTAGTAGTGCATGTATTTTTGGATGGACTTCGGGACCACGAAGCCAGACAAGCACCCTAGCTCGACCGACTCAATTAGTGGATGCACTTGCTCGAGCGCTAGAATTCGAGGCTGCGAAAAATACCTGCAGAGGTCAAGCCAGAGTCCGAATCATGGACGGAGAATCAGAAGACGGCGGAACTGATAAAGTCTCTGTAAGGAAGATAGTAGAGCAAGTCCTTACCGAAAAGAGGCAAACTGAGATGTTGTAAGTGTGGTAAGGTAGGACACATTCGGAGTCGTTGCAAGGGGAGCAACGGAAGCCCGACTTCCTCGTCCGAAAACTAAAGAGGGTCGATGTGTAGGGGCCATCGTCGACCTGTAGTCAACAAGCCCCAACTATCAACGCCTATGTCGCTTCGCTACGCAACCACGTGTCTTTGTAGATGGCTTTATTAATAAGAAGCAATGTTTAATGCTGCTGGATACTGTGTGACATCGTTTTAGAACAGACAATGATAAAAACCAACAGAGTGGCAATTGCGAACAGCGACAGGAGAAGCAGCTAAGGTCCATAGTGGTTGAAATGGTCTTGGGAAATACAACATTCCAACATCGGGCATTGGTGGCGGACATCGAAGACTAAGTCATCATCGGAATGGATGTCATGAGCTCCAAGGGATTTCAGTTAAACTTTAAATATGGAATTTTGCGAGTGAATGACGAAGAAGTGGTGCTCCATGGGAAAGATGACATGATGCTTCGAGCAATCTTAGCAGAGGATGTAAATGTTCTGGAAAGAGCTGAAATTATTGTAGATGCTTGCCTAGATCGGAAAGCTAAAGCTGGAACAGTAATGATGTTTGATCTCGAACTTCACAATGGAAATGTAGCTAGAGGTATCGCACTGGGAAAGACCTTGTTTCATGCCAAGGAGATTGTGCCAGTAAGAGTAATGAACATGAATTGGGCCACTGTTCAACAGTTTCCTTTGTAGTCAGAAGCAGACAGCATATAGCAATCCCAGAGATTAGAATTTACCGAACTGTATAAAACCTTAGTAAGGAGATTGCGGGGACATCAAACACTACGACGACACTGATGAACTCTACAACTGAAAATCGAAAAAAGAGTTATAAGAACGCTAGAAAGTACTAATAATGGTTAAGTGCATTTTTTTATATTCGCAGAAGGAAATGTATTCTGATACGGGAAAGAAACAAAACATTTCTGCACGTCACCAAATTTTATAGGGACATATATAAAGCCCCTAATTCTTGAAGTTCAGCTGCAGATAAAACTCATATAAGCAGTGCGTGTAGTACTTAAGGGCGCAAAAATGACAAGACAACAGGAAATAAGGGAACAATGGCTGAACTAGTAAAATGTGCTTGTAGAAGTACATGGATACTGTTGACCAATATATATACACACTGTAGATGAACAACTTGTACACCAGACCAATTGATTAGCGCACTCATATTATTAATATATAAGAATGATAGTAAAGAAGACATCTGGGATTACAGATCCAGAACTCGCTGTCGATAGTGTACAAATTCGGTTAATCAAAACAGAATATAAAGTGCATTAGATATCGGTTATATACGAGAGTAAGCTGGATCTCGCAAGGGCTTCAACATAATAATTCATCACTTACATATTTTAAAGGCAAATATGGCTTGCTTTGGTCTCTATAGATCTCGAGAAAGAGTTCGAAACTATGCATCAAATAATTAAACTTAACGCAAATTAGAAGTAATCGCAAAGAAGTAATCATTTGGAAAAAACTACTCGTTACGAGACGAAATATACGGGTATCGACCACTTCAGCGAATAGTTACTTGGTTACTGTCTTCACTTTTTCTTAGTGGGTGCTAATTGTTAGTCGGTTGTTGCATTATTGAGTACAAGCTATGAGGTTCACAACTGGCTATTCAACCCTTTGTCTTATGATTTATAATAATGGGTGTTATTTTAGAGGTATAGAACTTTGAAATGGAATAAAACAAGGATATTTTTTGAAATTGACAAATTTACTTTATTCGAAAGATAACCTACTGACATTATAATTTGAATATGACTTCTGGCATATGACGGCCACGGCTGGCTCGGTCGTAGTCTAATCTGGAGGTCCAACTTTCCATGAATTTTTCCAACATTTGTGTCCGAATATCGGCAATAACGCGGCGAATGTTGTCCTCCAAGTGGTCAATCGTTTCGGGCTTATGGGCGTAGACTAGCGACTTCATATCGCCACAGAAAATAGTCAAGCGGCGTTAAATCCCACGATCTTGGAGGCCAATTCAAGGGTCCGAAACGTGAAACTATGCGGTTACCAAACGTTTCTTTCAATAAATCAATTGTGGCACGAGCTGTGTGACATGTTGCCCCATCTTGTTGAAACCACAGCTTATTTGTATCATGATTGTTCAATTGATGAACGAAACAGTTAGTAATTATGGCTCTATAGCGATCACCATTGACTGTAACGTTCTGGTTAGCATTGTTTTTAAAGAAGTACGGACCAATTATTCCACCAGCCTATAAAGCACACCAAACAGTCAGTTTTTCTGGATGTAATGGTGTCTCAACTTGAACTTTATTATTATCATCACTCCAAATTCGGCAGTTTTGTTTTTTGACTTATCCATTCAACCGAAAGTGAGCTTCATTGCTAAACAAAATTCGCTTATGAAAATCGGGATCAACGGCAATCTTGTTTTGGGCCCATTCAGCGAATGTACGCCTTGCTAGGTGATCGTGTGACTTCAATTCTTACACGATTTGAATTTTGTTAGCACGCAAACTAAGATCTTTCCGCAAAATCTTCCATAAAGTGGATGGACACATATCCAATTCCTGTGCCGATGGCGGATAGACTAATTCCTCTACGGTACGCTCTACAGCAGCAATGGATTCTTCTGTACGCACTGTACGACATTTCTGTGGATGCGTATTATCATTTAGAGTAAACGTGGTGCGAACACGTTGGATAGTTTTTCGAATTAATTGCTCTGATGGACGATTATGTTGGCCGTAAAATGGACGTAGTGCGCGATACGTATTTCGAACAGAACCATGATTTTCATATTAAATTTGCACAATTTGGTAGCGTTGTTCAGGCGTCAGTCTATTCATGATGAAATGCCAAACCAAACTAAAATAAATCACTCACTAGACTCACAGAAGGGAAGGTGCGGTACAGTGGACGACGAATGCCAGCGATCATTCGAGACCCCGAAAAGTGCATTGACCAGTGCCGCTATTTTAAGTTATCCGTTACCAGATGGGAACTTCATCTTGGATACAGACGCAAGCAATGTCGGAATTGGTGCTGTGCTTTCACAGATCCAAGACGGTCAGGAGAAAGTCATCGGCTATTTCAGCAAGACCTTGAGCAAGCCAGAACGGAATTTCTGCGTTACTCGCAGGGAACTTTTGTCTGTGTTAAAGGGGGTGGAACATTTCTACAAGTACCTCTATGGTAAAAGATTCCTGCTGAGGACTGATCACGTAGCACTGAAGTGGCTCTTGCAGTTTAAAAATCCTGAAGTACAGGTGGTAAGGTGGATTGAGCGGTTACAAGAATTCGACTTCGAGACTGAACATCGCGCTGGGACAAGCTATAACAATGCTGATGCCTATCGAGGAGACCATGCCCTGCTGATTGCAAACATTGTCAGCGAGTTGAAGAAAAAGGGGCTGATCTCTGTAGAACTACTGCTGTTGATGACCATTGGCAATCTGAGGAGATCCACAAAGACCAGAAATTAGATCCGGACTTAAAAGAGGTTATCCGGTGGAAGGAAGAAAATCGCAAATCTACGTGGCAGGAGATTTCCCGATACTCACCAGCCATAAAGTCATACTGGACTCAATGGAACTCCCTCATTCTGGAGAATGGACTTCTTAAGCGCGTTCTGGAAACTCCAGAGAGAGGCGAGGACAGAAAACAGGTTGTTGTCCCCAGAAATAGGAGACCAGAGGTTTTGCGAAAACTACATGACGGTACAACCGGAGGACATCTGGGAGTGACGAAAACCCTGGGGAAGTTAAGAGAACGTTTCTATTGGGTAAACTGCCCAGCAGATTTCAAGGACTGGTACCGGAAATATACGGATTGTGCAGTAAGTAATGGGCCTCAGAAGCGAGCGAAAGCTCCTATGAAGCAATATAACGTGGACAGCCCATTTTAAAGAGTAGCCATTGATGTTGCCGGTCCATTTCCTGAATCTGACTCCGGAAATAAGTACATTGTGGTGTTAATGGTCTATTTCAGTAATTGGGCAGAAGTTTATGCCTTACCGAATCAAAGAAGCTCTGATCGTTGCTGATGTTCTTATCAAGGAATGGATCAGTTGTTTTGGTGTTCCGCTGGAGTTGCACTCAGACCAAGGTAGAAATTTCGAGCCTACTCTTTTCCAAGACGTCTGAAAAATTGTTTCTAATGGCATATCGTTCGTCTGTGCACGAGCCAACGGGTCAGACCCCGGCCAGTGTCATTATGGGACGAGAGTTACGACTGCCATGCGATTTGAGGTTTGGATGTCCCCCAGGAGAAGAGACCGCAGGTGAAGACTATGTCAGCCAGTTACGTCAAAAGATGGACGACCTCCACCAGCGAGTCCGGCTGAATATCGAAAATGCCAGTATCCGAATGAAGGAAGCCTACGAGATCAAAGCCGAGGGCGGGGAATTACAAGTTGATGATCTTGTTTGGTTTTATAACCCGTCGTGGATATTCGCCCAAGCTACAAAGATCTTGGGAGGCTTTACCAAATTGTAAAAAAGATCAACGATGTTGTCTACAGGATAAGAGAGCTACCTCGAGGAAAACATTTCAACAGGTTAGCCCCTCACCATCGAAGTGATGACGGCGAAGTCGAACAAACCCAAGTCCGCAGCATCCAACCAGCCGATGACGAGATGACCTTCGAACAGTTCATGGCACTGTACTCTGATGGGCAGAAAGTGCAGCACGACATGACCAGAGAGGAAACCCGAGACCTGTTTGAGGTGCCCATAGAATATGCACTGACCCGTTGTGTGGCTCGAGATCTCCGGTTGTCCAGAGGAATAGTCAAGGTGTTTGCCAAGCAGTACGGCCAGTTCCAGAAGCTACGGGAGCAAGATCCAGTGGTAGGGAAGGTCATCTCGAAGATAAACAACCAGTTGGTACCAGACACATCTTCTATTTGGTAACGAAAACGTTCTCACAGGAGAGGCCAACATACAGCAATCTTTGGAAGACTCTGGTAGAGTTGAGGACCATAATGTTGGAGAAGAATCTGATGAAGTTATCAGGTGGATGGACTGAATTGGAAGGTGGTGAGAAGTATGATGGAAACAATTTTTCGATTCAGTGGCATCGACATCTTTGTATGCTGTCTCAATATTCGCAGCCCAGATTCGAAGACCGTTGACTATTACTTCCACCAAACTTCCCGTTGTCGAAATGAAGAGTCCTGCAAATATCGTCATACCAGGAAGGATTCTGGGGCATTCCGGGACGAAATGATCTTAAGGAGGGGGCGATGGTGCGTGGAAGCGACATTCCTCCTATATTTCGGAGAATTTGAGGTATGGTTCGGCTAGCGCATCTAAGTCGGCGGCTTAGCTTTGATGTATTTCTCGAAGAATCTAGCCTGGTCTCGGCGGCTCTTTGACGTTCTGCGGAATTCCGAGAAGAAATATACGGAGAGCTGAGGAAGCATTCATTCGGTATTCGCCTGCGGTATTGTTAAGTTAAGGTAAATTGTCAATAGTTCTGTGAATATAAATTGTGTTAAAGTAGTGGAAATAAATTAGAGAGTTGGACTGTGTTTTTAAATAAATCCAAGAACTGAACTGAACCCGAGTGTGAAAATAAAAACATTACAATATTTCAGGTTTTCGAGCGACCGAGCAAGTACACCAGTTGCATTAATTGCATTGTTCAGATAGTTTTTATTACTTCTATTGTATCCGTGTTCTGTAATTACTGAAATAAAAAAATGTTGCTCAATAGTATCTGGAGAAAATGACTCCTAAATCTAGTTTAATTTGGATATTTTTCGATGAAGTTAATAGCGATTTCGCAAAATGTAAACAGTGTGCTAAAAGTTTTCAAGAAAGGCGGCGGCACTACTTCACTGAAACTTCACCTTAAATCAAAACACTGATTTCTGTTCTTCTAAACTCAGAATTAGTTAAATTAGATTTATCATACATAGTCATTTCGATAAAAATAAGAAATAATGGAGTAGGAAGTAATATCCTTAATTTTCTTTATTATAATTTTATTTATTCATAGTGTTATCTACTTAAAAATGAGTAGGCATTATAATCACCTTTAAGACGGTTTTTTTCTGTTATTGTAGCTAGAAATAAGATAAAATCTTACCCCGCAAGGAGGAGGTTATCAATTCGTCGCGTATTTTTTGTGTGAACCGTTTTGAATGAATATGGTCTTGTTTAATAGAGTATATGTCCGAATTGATGAAACTTCAAATTTGGGAAAAGAATTCTATTGGTAAAGTGATGAAATTTGTGAATGAACACGTGCGTGCATGAAAATCGACCAATATCCCTAACATATTGGTCGATTTTTCAAAAACCCCTTATGGACGTGTATAGTTTTTTAACGTATTATCTATTAAGGAAGAATTCTAGGTGGTCTCATATACTTTTCTGCATCGTGCAACATGCAGTTTTGCAGAAAATCGCCGAAAATCCAATACTCTTAGGAAAAAAGTCAATCGAAGCGACGTAACTGACCATTATTTACCTGGACGAACTACTGGGTTGCCAGGTATAAACAGGTATGTCAGTGCCAGTTACTTTCACTTGATTGGATAATGGAAAAAATATATATCAACATAATCTCTGTTTTCTTTTAAATATTTAAATTTTAACGCGAGTGGAAATCTGTAAGAGATCCGAGGTAAGTATAACGTGTAATAATAGACCCAACATCGCAGTCGCACTTGATAGGACCTCGATCATAAGAAAGTGCGCATGCTCGGTATTTATACGACAGAGAATGACAGCGATACTCTAGTAAACAGTGAGCAATATTTTGGAGCAACTAAACTGAATAAACTAATTCAACTTCATGATATTTATTTTTTTTACAAAAAGCTAACTTTAACGAACAATTATTAAAAGTTTCATCAGTAAAATCAATTAAAGATTCGTCGAGCCACACCACGGTATACTTACCTCGGATCTCTCTCTCATACATTTCCACTCGCGTTATAAATGAGATCATAAAAATCAGTTTGTTAAAAATAATTAAAAATGGTCTGTCCAGGAGTTCTTTGGGCCACCCATTTTTAAAGTATTTTCTAATATACTAAATTTATTATAAAATATGTTGTGACACAAACCTGGTATCCTAAATTTGGAAAACTCAAAAATCAACATAAAACCTACCTTGATTTGTTCACATGTGCTAAGGCGGCTGCTGCTCATCGGGGAACATATGGGCGTGGGTAAGATAGTAAAACGCAAAAATTTTATTTGTAAATTAGGGCGCCATTTGATTGGAAACCTATAAGTAAACATACCTTAAAACCAAAAAATAGTATGCGGTTATGAAGTAATCACACCGGATATAGTGATATTGTTATGTTCCTTATGAACAAACTGCTAATAATCTGATTCTGTAAAAAATTACGTATTCAATACTTTCAGTGGTGCTTCCAAAAATTCTTTCACCATGGATAGGTTAGGTATATAAAAAATATGCAAAATGTAAATACAGAGAGTTTAATAAAAAAAATCAAAAAGAAAATATATAGTACATAAACTCGAGATAAGAGGTTTGTTTCAAAATAAATTAGGACATTCTAATAAATGTAGCGAACGAGTCAAATCTGCAATTTACATTATAGAATATTTAAAAATCTAACTTCAAAATCAAAGTGAAAATTTAGAAGTTTACAAAAAAAATTCTACCTGAAATCTACAAAAAATGTACTCAACAATAATCACCTAATCAAAATGATTTGATTAAAAAAGATAATGGTATAATCTGTCGACAAATTAAAACCTTACCTTATTAAACGTTTCTGAAATTTATTATCTCTTATGATAGTGACATGATTATCTGTACTGTATTCTTGATCCTGGAAACTCAAAGCCAAGTATCTCCAACTAATTGATCACCGATTGGACATCAGTTGAATTCCATCTAAATGGTTAAATCGGTTCCATACCAAATAATAACTTCAAAATCCTATCTCGAAAATAACAGCCCCAAAACGTAAAAAATTCTAACTTTAAAAATTCCTAGTTAGAACAAGGCTCCAAACGTAGAACAAATCCGTAAAACGAATCCACCATAAAACAGGATTCAAAACGTGGAAAAATCCACCGTAAGTCAAAACTCAAATATACCGAACGATAAACACTCAGAAAAATCTTCCTTAGAGAAAATCCTCCCTAGGACCCTAAAATAGAATTTACACGTGACGAATTTATGTCGCTAAAATTGCTCTGCGTATCTTCACAACGAAGGGCTAATCTTATCCAAAGAAATCTCAACCATTAACGTCTCTTTATAATGGTATTCTTTACCAAATAATACCATCAATCAGCCATTATTTCCTGACGCGGAAAAATCAAAGAACTAACGCCATTTTAGTAGCCTCAGAAATCGCACCACGGCGAGGCACGGCTTCACTCTCTTCGAAACGAAAGGTTACTGTCTTCCCGAGTTTGCGTTCTTCGAATCAGAAAATCTCCCTACTCAAATGAACCAAACATGCGTAAATCTTTACAGCACAGGAGCGGCTTCAGATAAATTACGGATTAGAGGATATGAATTAATCTAACAGATTTTTAAGAAGAAAAGTATTTTATGGATGGCATCAAACTTAACTGACATTGTACTGTGCTAACAAAAAAGTATTGTTCTGGATATCGCCGACTTAGCGAAAAGTCGAACAGACAACGGACAAGGTACTCAAGGAGGCACCAGAAAACCAAGTGGTTCAGAGAGCCTACAAAAAAACAGCTCTAGCCACAGCAACTCAACAGTTCCAGAGGTGCATAATCTCCATCAACTAAACTAAGATTACTCAAGACGACTTCAATTTTTTTACAGGTTACACATCGGCCTCCCGCGGTAAGAAAAAGATGAAGACTTTTTCTTTAAGAGAATGTCTTTCAAAAAAAAATTGAAGTTAAAAAAAGTTGGATCACCCTGTATTATTTTCAAAAAAACTACATTCAAAAAATCAAAAAACTATCTAAAGCTATGAACTAACTCCTAACTTAATTAAACATTACTAACAAAAGAACTTTCGGATCACCCTGTATATCAAAATGTAACTTATGTTGGCTTAGTAGCTACGCGTACTATACGTCCAAAAGGAAATCAATTCAGTTAAGGTCAACTCCGGTTAAGTCAAATTAAGAGTAGTCAAAAATCGGTTAAGTCTTTCCAGATGTAAAAAAATACAGTTATTTGCAAAAGTGATCTTCAAGAAACTATTTCTAATCTACTGTTTATTTACAAAATTTACAAAAGTTGGCAGGTTTTAAAAATAAATCCCTAAGGTTATTGCCAATTATCTATCCTACTGCTACATCTGAATTAGATCCCAAATAAGGTTGTAAATCCTTTATGTGAAATTCACCAGCTATGGATCTATCTGAATTTTCTAGTAAATATATTAGCTTGGAAACTTTTCTATTTACAAAACTCAAAATATACTTGGGTGCAAGTTTTGCCGTGAACTTGTTACCTGCACTGGAGAGAATACGATTTCTCCTCCATACTTTATCACCTACTTCAAATGAAAAATCTTTTTTCTCAAATTATAATTTTTTGCATTTCTCTCATATGCCTTATGCAATTTTACTCTAACCTGACTGTAAACATCCTTAAGATTTGAATTGTCATCAATATATTTATCCCCACTGAAAGGAAAACCATAATGTTTACCGGAAGCGGGTAGTAGCGAGCAAAATTAATGAATGCCGGCGTGTAATTATGAACCTCATGTGTGGAAGTATTTATAGCGAATTGAATTTTAGCTATCTCCCTGTCCAAATCTTTGTGCTCTATAACGTAACTCCGAATCGCTTGTCCCATCGTCTTGTTGTTTCTTTCCACAAAATTGTATTGGGCTGCATACCTCGGACTATACCATATTTTCTGTACTTTATAAGCTTCTGCAAGACGCTTGAAAGTCTTTCCAGCAAATTGCGGACCATTATCACAAATAATGAATTGCGGAACACCGTAAACCAACAATACTTGATTTTCCATAAACTTGACTACATTATTCGCCGTAGCATCTCTCATTGGACATAATAAAGTATATTTACTAAACCAATAACCTACTACCAACAGATAAGAGAAACCTCTAGACGAATTGGGAAATGGACCCATAATGTCTACTGCTATCACTTGAAATGGATACTTAACTGTTTTTTCTAAACCCATCAAACCTAAACGAGCTGTGTTAGATAACTTTTGTGACTGGCAAACTTTACATGACTTAACATATTTAAGTATATCTGCTCTCATTTTTTGAAAATAGTAGTGCTCTTGGACTGTCTTATAAAAACCAAAGTGAGAACACATAGGGGGATCATGAGAGGATTGTATAATCAATCTCTGTGATTTTGGTACCACTAATTTCCAAACTGTTTCATTTGATTGATGAGGTGACCTAGAAGGGATATATTTATACAGCAGGTTATCTTCTACTTTAAATTGTGGGTTAGGTTAGCATTACTCTGCACCTTGTCACGTAAAGACAAATTACCAACGGTCAGAGTCAATAGGATTGACATCAACAAGAGAAATATTTACATTATTGCTACCGCATGGTAGGAATTCGGGACAAAAAGTCAGGGACTACATTACTACTTCCTTTTCTATGATGAGTTCAAAAGAATACTGGCAAAGTTTTACACACCACCTGGCTAATCTACCTGAAGGATCTTTTAATCCATTCAACCACTGCAAACTTGCATGGTCCGTGACAATCTTAAATTCAGTGGTTTCTATATAACCACGGAATTTCTCAATACAAAACATAACAGCTAAGAGCTCTCTCTCTCTCTCTCTGTGACTGAATAACTCCTCTCACTTTGATGATGCAAAGTCCGTGAAGCATAGGCTATCACTCTCTCAAAACCATCAACTTCTTGTGTAAGCACACCTTCTATCGCAACATCACTGGCATCTGACTGGTAAAGACTTTAGAAAAATCTGGGGAACAAAGAATTGGTGCTGAAACTAGGGCTTTCTTAATACTCAAAAATGATTCTTCAGTCGCAGGATTCCATTCAATATATTGTTTCTTCTTCCTACTCTTCAACAACGCATTAATAGGTGCAGTAAGACAAGCAAAATTATCTATAAAAAGACGATACCATGAATAGAGACCTATAAATCTTTTAACTTCCGTTTTTGGACGGGGAGAGTTCACCATGGCTGATACTTTTTCAGGATCAGTCCTAATACCATCTTTATCAACAACATATCCTATAAATTTTAATAAAGTTTGAAAAAATTTTCACTTCAAGATTAACTGTGAGATTAGCCTCACACAAGATCTCCCTAACTTGTAAAAGTAATTTGACATGTTCTGCAAAGGTTTTCGAAACTATGATTATGTAATCTAGATATGAAAAAATATTAGGTTCATACTTTGGTCCAAAAAGAACATCACATAATCTCTGTTGAGTTTGAGCGCTATTGCAAAGTCCAAAAGGTACTACTGTAAATTGAAAAAGACCTCTACCAGGTATACTAAAAGCAATTTTTTCTTTAGATTCCTTGTCTTTAAGACCTATTTGCCAAAATGCTTTCCTTAAATCAACACTAGATGTGTATTTTGCGTCTCTAAGAAGGTTAAGTATGCGATCTATTCGCGGTAAAGGATAACTATCATGTTTAGTCAGCTCGTTTAGTTTGCGCCCATCAAAACAAAAACGGTATTCACCAGAAGATTTCTTAACTAATAGAACTGGACTTTTCCAATGATAACATTTCATCTAATTCTTTATTTAGAATATTCAACAAATAAAGGGACATAAGATATTGATGTTGTTTAAATGGCTTTGCGTTTCCGGTATCTATACTCATCGTGATTTTATTGGTTGTATCTAAACAATTTCCACTACTAACAGCGTTGAAAGACTGAATAACTTTACTCATTTCTGTAATTTGTTCAGGTGAACAAACCATGCCGTTGTCACTAATGTCAAGTGTCTGGGCAGTTATTCCCAGCGAGAATATTTGAAATTAATAAGAATCTGAAAACGGTTACAAAAATCACTCCCGAAAATGAAACGAAGGAACTACCAAAGCTGATATAATCTGTACATTTGTATTAATTTTAATCGGTAAATCAACTAAATCTAGAACAGTTCGGTTCCATCAGCTATAATAATCTGACGCAAAGTAGACCGATTAATTTTTAAACCACAACGTTTTAAAATATGTATGCCTTTTTCACCAACTACTGAAATGTTAGCACCGCTATCTAAAAGAGCAATGATATTGTTGTCAACAAATTTTACTGATAAATACGGTCTATTATCAAAATTCTTACACACAAAAAGAGGTGAAACTGAATTACTATTAGCCATATAAAAGTCTCTAACTTTACTTTTCCACCGGTTCCATTCATCTCTATCAAAAAATTAGGCCTACCGATACTACATCATTATTCTCTCTAAACGGTTGCCTATAAACAAAATTTTTCTCAAAACGTTTACTAAAAGTATGATTTTTCACAAAACGGTTCCTACCAAAATTAGTAGAGAACTGAAAAACCTTCAGCATTCCTCCACACTACCCGTTTCCGACTATTTACTGCACGGGAAGCATAGCTACAATCTTTACTCAAAATATCTTTTGCACCACACTTAAAACAAAATTTACCTTTTCTAGGTAATAAACAATTTCTAAATGTGTGGTTGGCTTTACCACAACTCCAACAACTAATTTGGGCCTGTTTTGAACTGACTAAATTTATGGCATGGCTTTGACTAAAAACTTTACTTTGAGATTTTTTATATTCCTAAATTTATTACTACACTCAGTTTTATTATTACTGTCCTCTGACAAAAAAGCTAATTTTGTATCTATAGAATAAAGATGTGTTCTACTAGATGCTTCTTCAAGCTTCTTACAAAGTCTCACTAAAGTTTCAATGCTATCAATATCACTAAGTGCCAAACATTTCTGATATTCAGGTTGTAAACCTAACTTAACATATTTAATTTTTGTTGTAGAGGCTGGACAATGAGATAATTTAGAAAATAATGCCTCCATACAAGCTACAAAACTTACTACAGGGTCAGTTTTTCCCTGCTTAGGCGATTTAATTTGATTCCAAATTCCATCATTAAAATCTGATATTAAGAAGTCTTTCTTAAGTTTGGAAGACGGTGCTTTTGGTGTCACATTTTCCCGTCCTAATACGCTAGTAAAGTATCTTTGACAATAGGCATTTGCGCCATCTCGTGTTTTATTTTTGGAAAGCTGGTTCTGTCAAGGCCGTAATTTATGTTTGTTGTGTTATAGATTAAAAATTAGTTATTCCTTAATGTGGAAAGAAAAAACATCAAACCGAAAGTGCGGTGTAGTTGATTTTGAAAATACATGAAGGAAAAATAAAAAATTACAATTCTACCCTTTTCCTGGATTTCTATATGAATCAGAGAGGAAGAAAAAAATGGATTACAGCAGTTCATCGTCCAGGAAAATAAATTTAATTTCCACGTTTTTAGTCATTACTAAATACATAAAATTAACCACAATTGTTGTTCTGTTCAAAAATAAAATTCAATAACTCTTGTAATCAGAAAAGTTAATAATGTAAATACTTTTCTTTCCAAAATAAAATGTAAGCTTAACATAATACTTAGATAATTTTTTAATTAATGTTTTCTTTAGGAATAAAAAAGCAACTGCTGTGCTGTGATTTGTTGGAGGAGAAAAATCAAAACAATGTAGATACATAACAAAGTTTACAATTCAACTATCTTTCCTGCAATATATCAATATTTATACTCTTTTCAATGAATTGTAATATTTTATTTTTCCTTGATGTATTTTCAAAATCAACTACACCGCACTTTCGGTTTGATGTTTTTTCTTTCTACATTAAGGAATAACTAATTTTTAATCTATAACACAACAAACATAAATTACGGCCTTGAGAGAACCAGCTTTCCAAAAATAAAACACGAGGTGGCGCAAAGGTCTCGTGTCAAAGATACTTTACTAGCGTATAGAAATTTCAGTGACAACACACGTCAAGCTCTAACTGCTATTTGGTGCGATTATACACAATAGGGTGATTAAAAAACTGTTATATGATGTGCCCATAAACAAATCATATACAGGATGGTTGAAATATATGTTGAAGTTGAATTATATTTATACAGTGTGATTAAAAAAATATTTATTTCATAGTCCATAAGAAGTTGCATGTAGTGTGGAGAGGAATTAATGTTATACAGGGTGATAACAATATAAAAACAATATTTAGGAAACAAAAATTCATTGGGGAGCAAAAATTTTACTTGTTTAATCAATCTGCGACATCTGTATTATATTTGGATGATTATGAGTGGTTCAAAACTTATTCTACATTTCCAGTAAGTTACAATAAATTATATTTAAATTTTGTAAATCTGTCTTTTTATTGACGGTATTAGACTGACCGTTAATGAAAACCATCTCCAAGAAGCAACGATTAAAAACTGTTACGTTCAATGGCCTGGAATTTGCCGATTTTCAAAAGCAGAAGAATGGTTATGTTCGAATCACTGGATGGCTAAAGCACAACTTTCCTTTTTCAATTTTATATCACTCTTGTGTAAGGTCATGGGGTGTTTAAAATTTATTGACGTCTGACCCAATATAGGCAGCAGGGCAATTGCTACAGTCGATTTTATATATAACGTTAGATTTAAGATCATTAGGAATTTTATCTTTTGTTCTGCTACCTAAATAGATGATTAAGTTTTTTTATAGATTATTGAGCAAATTTTATACTAGGTTGGTTTTTGATGATTTATAATACTTTTGGAGTTAGTTCTTTGATATAGAGGCATAGCAGTAATTTGCGTTAGAAGTTTCTTGGTTAATATTATTTACATGAAAGTTATTCTGACTTGTTGACATGAAAGTGTTCACAACTATCTCTTAACAAATTTGGGGACTTAAATAATATTATATACTAGCCGTTACCCGCGATTTCAGCCGCTTACTGAATGTTCAAGCCTTCGAAAAAGAAATAACTTATGAAACATATGGATTATCCTATATAATAAAATTTCTAACTTGTTTGAACCATCCTACTTAACTATAAATCCACCAATCCCGAATATATTTCACCAAAACTGCAAGCACTTATGGGCCACCCTATATAACAATTTTATTCGACATTTTTTTGAATCACCTTAAATAACTGTAACTCTACTTCACCCTATATTGCAACCATCCAGTACATGCTGCTGTTTATTTGTCACCCAATATAACTTTTTGAACACCTGATTATAACTCTTCACTACCCTATATTTCAGCTATGCTTATGGTCTACGCTGTATAACAATTATCTAGCTATATTATTATAAAATTGTCTGTTTGTTCGGGCATCACGTAAGAACTACTGAACTGATTTTCCTGAATCTTTTTTTGTTGCATAGCCTAGAAACGGTAGATATAGCGAAAAAACTTCTACCATGTTGGGTAATACAATTACTAAATTCGTTCCACCGCACGCACATAATAATACTAGATACTGGCATCAATTTAGCTTTTATTCAAAATTCGAAATGTGCCAATGTAACATGTTTCGATTTAACAAAAATCAACATAAATCAAGCGTAATTTTACAGGGTGTTTTGTATATAGGAAACTTAGAGCGGAGTAGAATTACATGGATTTAAAAAATCTAAAAAAAAGTTATATTTGGTGTCCTATAAGCAACTGGATATATACGATGTGGTGGAAATAAGGGGGAGTGGAATTAGTTATACGGGGTGGTCCAAAAAGGTTATATTGAGTGGGCCATATACCAACTGGTTGAAAAAGGGTAGAATATTTATACAGTGAATAAAAAAATTAAAAAAATGTGTTAGGTAAGCAGTTAGGATCTTTGAATTATGTTCATAAGATACTATTTTCTACCATGTTTGGTAAAAGAATTACTCAATTGGTTCCATCGCACGCACAAAATATTAGATACTGGCATCAGCTTAGCGTTTATTCAAAATTCGGAATATGCCAATGTAATATGTTTGGATAAAAAAAAATCAACTGATATAATAAGCGTAAATGTAATTATACAGGATGTTCAGTATATATGAAACTTGCGGAGTAGAATTACATGGATTTAAAAAATCTAAGAAATCTAAGAAATAGTTATATTAGGTGTGTTATAAGCAGCTCCATATATACAATGTGGCTGAAATAAAGGGGAGTGGAATTAGTTATACGGGGTGGTCCAAAAAAGTTATATTGAGAGGGCCATACATAGTTTCATAAAGCAAGTGGTTGAAAAAGGGTAGAAATTTATCAAGTTTGGATAAACAAATCTTAGAAAAAAATGTCTTATGTAAGAAGTTCGGATGTTTGAATTATGTTCAAAAGATATTATTGTTATGAAATGGGTTGAAAAAATGTTAGAAGCAGTTGTTTATACAGGGTGTTTTAAATCTAAGACGAAGTGGAATTATAGTTTATGTTGTTTTATATCCACAAGTAGTTACATATATAGGATGGTTGAAATATGTAGCGGAGTATAATTATAGCTATACAGGTGGGTTAAAAAATATTTTATGCTGTTCCATTTACTTGATGGTTGAAATATAGGGTGGGCCGGGATTCTAAGGATACAGGGTCGTACAAAAATGTTATATTTGGTGGCAAATAAGTAGTTGCATATAAAAGGTTGTTGAAATATAGGCTTATAGTTAGAATTATACAGGGTGGGTAAAAAATGCTAGAAAATTTTTGTTATATAGTACTTGCATATATAGATTACCGGAAGAATGGTGCGCAGTAAAGTTATAGTTATACAGTGTCATTCAAACAAGGTTAGAAAAAGTTGTAAATGAAGGGTGGTTTAAATGAAGTGGGGAGACAAATTATACTTTAACATATCTTGAAAAAACGTAAGGACAAAATGTGAAATAGCGTAGTCCATAATAAGTTGCAAAGCTATGATAGTTGAAACATAGGGTAAAGAACTGTTATGATAATTATTTAAAAAATATTATGTTGGTTGACCAATAAGCAGTAGCGTATACAGGGTAGTTGTAATACATACAAGGTGCTTCAAAACATGTTGAACAAAATTGTTATTTTCGGTACCTCTTAAGCAGTTGCGGTTTTGGTGAAATATGTTTGGCATTGATGGATTTATAGTTATACGTTATTGGTTCCACCGCACGCACAAAATATTAGATACTGGCATCAGCTCAGCTTTTATTCAAAATTCGGAATGTGCAAATGTAGCATGTTTCGATTTCAAAAAAATCAACTGATATAACAAACATAATTTTACAGGGTGTTCTGTCTATAGGAAACTTAGAGCGGAGTAGAATGAAATGGATTTAAAAAATCTAAAAAGTTATATTTGGTGTCCTGGTTGAAATAAGAGAGAGTGGAATTAGTTATAAGGGGTGGTCTAAAATTGTTATATTGAGTGGGCCATAAACAGTTCCATATACGAAGTGGTTGAAAAAGGGTAGAATATTTATAGCTTGGTAAAAAATCTTAGAAAAAAATGTGTTATGTAAGCAATTAGGAATCTTTGATTTATGTTCTTAAGATATTATAGTTATGAAATGGGTTGAAGAAATGTTAAAAGCAGGTTGTTTGAAATATAAGATGGAGTAGAATTATAGTTTATGTTGTGGTTAAAAACTTTTTTATATCCACAAGCAGTTGCATCTATAGGATGGGTGAAATATATGACGCGGAGTATAATTACAGCTATACAGGTGGGTTTAAAAAAATAAGAAATCTAATGATACAGGGTGGCAAATAAGTAGTTGCATATAAAGGTTGTTGAAATATAAGGTGGTGTAGCGTTATAACTATACAGGGTGGATAAAAAATGCTAGAAAAATGTTGTTATATAGCAGTTGCATATATGGAGTACCTGCAATATGGGGCGCAGTAAAGTCATAGTTATACAGTGTGAAATGTTAGAAAAACTTGTAATTGAAAAGTGGTTTAAATGAAGTGCGGAGAGAAATTATACTTTATAATGTCGTTGAATAAATATGACGAAAAATTGTGAAATAGCGTAGTTCATAATAAGTTTCAAAGATAGGACAATTGAAATATAGGGTGGAGAAGTATTATGGTTAATTATTTTTAAAAAAATTATATTCGTTAACCAATAAGCAGTAGCGTTAACAGGGTAATTGTAATACATACAAGGTGATTCAAAAACATGCCGTAAAAAATTGTTATATACGGTGCCTAATAAGCAGATACGGTTTTCGTGAAATATATTGGGCATTAATGGATTTATAGTTATACAGGGTGGTACAAAAATGTTATATTGGGTGGCCGATAAGTAGTTGCATATACAAGGTTGTTGAAATAGCGGGTGGAGTAGAATTATAGTTAAACAGGTTGGATTTTTTTTGTAGGACAGAACATGAGCTGTTGCATATATGTAATATCTGAAACATGGATCGAAGTAAAATTATAGTTCATACAGTGTGATGAAAACAATGCTAGAAACAGCTGCATATATGGGGTGGTTCAAAATACAGGGTTGAGACAAATTACAATTTCAAGGGTGGTTCAAAAATAGTTATATAGCGTAGTCCATAAGCAGTTGTTTATATAAGACACACAACAACAACAACAAGGTGGTTGAAATATTTTGTAGAGTAAAATTATGGTTATACAAGATGGTTTAAAAATAAGTTGTAATGTTTGACAAATTGGCAGCAGTGTATACAGGATGGTTTTAAAGTTTATGGAAGTAGACTTAGTTATACAAAGCGGTTTAAAAAAATGTTGAATAAAATTGTTATATAGGGTGGCCAATAAGCAGTTGCAGTTTGGGTGAGTGTTTAAATAAAAGTTTGGTGTTTCGGTGCAAAACTGTGTTTTTAAATTTGTGACACACCAAGGGTTCCACTGGTTGGATTTACTAAAGATAAAAAATGAACAGTTGTATTCTACTATATGGAATATCTGAAATATGAGGAGAAGTAAAATTATAGTATTAAAGTGTGTTTAACATAATGTTAGAAAAAGCTGCATATAAAGGGTGATTAAAATGTAGGGTAAAGAGAATTTGTACTTTAGAAGGTGGTTCAAAAAATATCAGAAATAATTGTTATAGAGCGTAGACCATAAGCAGTTGCATAGCTGAAATATAGGGTAGAGAAGAGTTATTGTCAGGTATTCAAAAAGTTATATTGGGTGACAAATAAACAGCAGCATATACAGGATGGTTGCAATATAGGGTGAAGTAGGGTAACAGTTATTCAAGGTGATTAAAAAAAATGTCGAATAAAATTGTTATATAGGGTGGGGCATATGTACTTGCAGTTTGGGTGAAATATATTCGGGATTGGTGGATTTATAGTTAAATAGGGTGGATTAAACAAGATAGAAAATTTTTATTTAGGATAATCCATATGTTTCATAAGTTATTTCTTTTTGCGAAAGCTTGAACATTTCATACGCGGGTGAAACCGCAGGTAACGGCTAGTACTATTATAAAATTGTAAGTTTGTCTGTTTGTTTGTTCGGGCATCACGTAAGAACTAATCAACTTATTTTGCTGAATCTTTTTTTGTTGTGAAGCCTATAGTTTGACTTAAAATCTGGTAGACATTTTATCTCTCTAAATTAACAGAAACGGTAGATATAGCGAAAAAACTTCTACCATGTTGGGCAATACAGTTATTCAATTGGTTCCACCGCACGCAAAAAATCTATACCTACTATTATAAAATTGTAAGTTTGTCTGTTTGTTTGTTTGTTTGTTCGGGCATCACGTAAGAACTACTGAACTGATTTTGCTGAATCTTTTTTTGTTGCAAAGCCTATAGTTTGACTTAAAATCTGGTGGACATTTTATCTCCCTAAAAAACTTCCACCATGTTGGGTGATACAATTACTCAATTGGTTCCACCACACGCACAATATATTAGTACTGGCATCAGCTTAGCTTTTATTCGAAATTCAGAATGTGCCAATGCAACATGTTTCGATTTAACACAAATCAACTGATATAACGAGCGTAATTTTACAGGGTGTTCTGTATTATAGTAAACTTAGAGCGGAGTAGAATTAAACGGATTTAAAAAATCTAAAAAAGTTATATTTGGAGTCGTATAAGCAGCTGCAAGTATACAATGTGGTTGAAATAAGGGACAGTGGAATTAGTTATACGGGGTGGTCTAAAGAAGTTATATTGATTGGTGCATAAACAGTCCCATATACCAAGTGGGTGAAAAAGGGTTGAATATTTATACAGTTTGGATAAAAAATCTTTGAATTATGTCCATAATAAGCTGTTAGTTAGAAGGAGCGGTTTATACAGGGGGTTTAAAATATAAGATGGAGTGGAGTTATGGGTTTATGTTGTGGTTAAAAACTTGTTTTATATCCACGAGCAGTTGCATATATAGGATAGGTGAAATATGTCGCGCAATATAATTACAACAGCTACATAGGTGGGTTTAAAAAATAAGTATTGTAATGATCTACAAGCTTTTCCATTTACCAGATAGTTGAAGTATAGGGTGGGGTAAGTTGTTTATTGAGGGTGGTTGAAATATAAGATGGAGTGGAATTATAGTTTATAGGGTAGTTAAAAATTTGTTTTGTAACCACAAGTAGTTCACAACTTCACAAGTAGCATATTATAGAATGGTTGAAACATGTAGCAGAGTATAATTACTGCTGTATCTACAGGTGGGTTTAAAAAATATAAAAAATTTTATGATTAACAACCTGTTTTATATACCGGATAGTTGACAAGAATTCTAAGTATACAGGGTGGTGAAAAAATGTTATAAAGGGTGGTCCATAAGTAGATGCATATACAAGGTTGTTGAAATATAGCGAGGAGTGGAACAATAATTATACAGTGAGGGTAAAAAAAGTAGAAAAAATTTGGGCTACCTGAATTATGGGTCAAAGTAAAGTTATCGTTTCACAGTGTGATTTAAACAAGGTTCGAAACAGTTGCCAATGAAGGATGGTTTAAATGAAGTGTGGAGAAAAAATATATTTTATTCTTTGCTTCAAAAATTATGAGGTAATAGCGTAGCTCATAATTAGTTTCACAGATAGGATATTTGAAAAATTGTTACATAGGGTGCCCCATAAGTAGTTGCAGTTTTGGTGAAAATTATTGGGAATTGATGGATTTATATTTATACAGGGTGGTACATTGACAGGAAAGGTAGATATAGCGCAAAAAACTACTTCCATTTTCGATAACACACAATTAATTAATTGGTTCCACCGCATGCACCAAATATTAGATACTTACGTCAGCATA
This sequence comes from Octodonta nipae, assembly GCA_034190945.1. Classification (NCBI taxonomy): domain Eukaryota; kingdom Metazoa; phylum Arthropoda; class Insecta; order Coleoptera; family Chrysomelidae; genus Octodonta; species Octodonta nipae. The sequence continues at coordinate 84,464,605 of CM067217.1, read as the reverse complement.
GCTTTTATTAAAAATTTGAAATATGCCAATGTAACATGTTTCAATTTAAAAAAAATCAACTACATCAAGTGTAATTTTACAGGGTGTTCTATATATAAAAAAAGTATATGAGGTGGTCCGTAAGCAGCTGCATATATACAATTTGGCTGAAATATTGAGCAAGTTATATGGTTCAAAAACTGTATATTATGTAAGCAGTTAAGATATTTGAATTTTCTTGAGCTATTAACATAATTTTAAAATGGGTTGAAAAAAATGTTAAAAGTAGTTGTTTATACAGGGTGGTTGAAATATAAGATGGAGTGAAATTATAGTTTATAGGGTGGTTCAAAAAATGTTTTATATCCGCAAGTAGTTCACAAGTAGTACATGTAGGATGGTTGAAATATGTAGCAGAGTATAATTAAAGCTAAACAGGTGGGTTTAAAAAATATTATAATGGAATGTTATGATCTGCAAGCTGTTTCATATACCGGATAGATGAAATATAGGGTGGGCTAGAATTCTAAGTATACAGGGTGGTGCAAAAATGTCATCATATGGCTCATAAATACTTGCATATACAAGGGTAAAAAAATTGTTATATAGGTTAGAGAAATGGAGTACCTGAAATATGGGGCGAAGTCAAGTTATAGTTACACAGTGTGATGCAAACAAGGTTAGAAAAAGTTGCAAATGAAGGAAGATTTAAATGAAGTGTGGAGAGAAATTATACTTTATACTGTGGTTCAAAAAATATGAGCAAATCTTGTGAAATAGCTCATAATCAGTTGCACAGATAGAATAATTGAAATGTAGGGAGGATTAGAGTTAAGTATTTAAAAAATTGTTACTTAGGGTGTCCAATAAGCAGTTGCAGTTTTGGTGAAATTTATTGGGAAGTGATGGATTTGTATTTATGCAGGGTGATACAAAAAATCTTATACTGGGTAGCCGATAAGTAGTTGTACATACAAGGTGGTTGAAATACAGGGTGAAGTAGAAGTATAGTTTAACAGTGTGGATAAAAAATTGTATGAAAAATTTTATAACATAGAACATGAGCTGTGCTGAATATATACAATATCTGAAACAAAGGGTGAAGTAAAATTATAGTTATACAGTGTGATTAAAACAATGTTAATAGAAGTTGCATGTAATGGGTGGTTGATATATAAGGTGGAGACAAATTATATTTTCCAGGATGGTTAAAAAATGACAGAAAAATCGTTATTTAGCGTAGTCCATAAGCAGTAACATAGTTGAAATATAGAGATGATCAGAGTTATAGTTAAGTGATTAAAAAATGTTATAGGTATATGGTGACCCCTAAGCAAGATGCATATATAGCGTGGTTGAAATATTTTGTAGAGTAAAATTATGGTTATAAATGATAGACAAATAAGTTATAATGATTGACTAATTGGCAGCAGTATATACAAGATAATTTAAATAAAGATGTCAGTTCAAAAAATATTGAATAAAATTGTTACATAGGGTGACCATATAAAGTTGCGGTTTGGGTAAAATATGTTGGGGATTGGTGGATTTATAGTGGTACATAAAAAGTAATATTGGGTAGCCTATAAGTATAAAGTAGACCATGAACAGTTGCATCCTGATATGTGGAATACCTGTCATATAGGGCGAAGCAAAATTATAGTTATATATTGTGTTTGATATAATTTCAGAAAAAGGAGCGTATAACGGATGGTTAAAACATAGGGCGAAGGGAAATCATTGTTATATAGCGTATAGGTTGGAGCAGAATTATAGTTAGGTAATTTAAAAATGTTATATTGGTTGACAAATAAACAGCAGCTTATACAGGATGGTTACACTATAGGGTGAAGCAGAGTTACAGTTATACAAGGTGGTCTCAAAAAATGTTAAATAGAATTATTATATAGGGTAGCCCATAAGTGCTTGCAGTTTCGGTGAAATATATTCGGGATTGGTAAATTTATAGTTATGTAAGGTGGTTCAACAAAGTTAAAAAAAATTGTTGTATTTGATAGCCCATATGTTTCATAAGTTTTTTTTCAAAGAATTCTCCATTCCATACGCGGGTAAAACCGTGGGTAACGGCTAGTATTAGATACTGGCAGCAGCTTAGCTTTTATTCAAAATTCGGAATGCGCAAATGTAACAATGTTTCAATTTAACAAAAATCAACTGATATAACAAGCCTAATTTTACAGGGTGTTCTGTATATAGGAAACTTAGAGAGCGGAATAGAATTACATGGATTTAAAAAATCCAAAAAAAGTTATATTCGGTGTCCCATAAGCGCTGGATATATACAATGTGGTGGAAATAAGGGGGAGTGGAATTAGTTATACGGGGTGGTCCAAAAAAGTTATATTGAGTGGGCTATAAACAGTTCCATATACCAAGTGGTTGAAAAAGGGTAGAATATTTATACCGTGAATAAAAAATCTTAAAAAAATGTGTTAGGTAAGCAGTTAGGATCTTTGAATTATGTTCATAAGATACTATAGTTATGAAATGAGTTGAAGAAATGTTCGAAACAGCTGTTTATTCAGGGGGTTTGAAATATAAGATGGAGTGGAATTATGGTTTGTGGTTAAAAACTTGTTTCATATCCACAAGTAGTTGCATATGTAGGATGGTTGAAATATGCAGCGGAGTATAATTACAGCTATACAGGTGGGTTTAAAAAACATTATAAAGTAATGAATGTTATGATCAACAAGCTGTTCCATTTAGCGGATGGTTGAAATATAGGGTGGGGTAGGATTCTAAGGATACAGGGTGGTACAAAAACGTTATATAGTAGTTGCATATATTGAGTCCTTGAAATATGTTGCGCAGTAAAGTTATAGTTAAACAGTGTCATTCAAACAAGGTTAGAAAGAGTTGTATATGAAGGGTAGTTAAAATGAAGTTTGGAAAGGAATTATACTTTATACTGTGGTTCAAAAAATATGAGCAAATATTGTGAAATAGCTCATAATCAGTTGCACAGATAGAATAATTGAAATATAGGGAGGATTAGAGTTAAGTATTTAAAAAATTGTTACTTAGGGTGTCCAATAAGCAGTTGCAGTTTTGGTGAAATTTATTGGGAAGTGATGGATTTGTATTTATGCAGGGTGGTACAAAAAATCTTATACTGGGTAGCCGATAAGTAGTTGTACATACAAGGTGGTTGAAATACAGGGTGAAGTAGAAGTATAGTTTAACAGTGTGGATAAAAAATTGTATGAAAAATTTTATAAAATAGAACATGAGCTGTGCTGCATATATACAATATCTGAAACAAAGGGTGAAGTAAAATTATAGTTATACAGTGTGATTAAAACAATGTTAATAGAAGTTGTATGTAATGGGTGGTTGATATATAAGGTGGAGACAAATTATATTTTCCAGGATGGTTAAAAAATGACAGAAAAATCGTTATTTAGCGTAGTCCATAAGCAGTAACATAGTTGAAATATAGAGATGATCAGAGTTATAGTTAAGTGATTAAAAAATGTTATAGGTATATGGTGACCCCTAAGCAAGATGCATATATAGCGTGGTTGAAATATTTTGTAGAGTAAAATTATGGTTATACATGATGGTTTAAGAATGATAGACAAATAAGTTATAATGATTGACTAATTGGCAGCAGTATATACAAGATAATTTAAATAAAGATGTCAGTTCAAAAAATATTGAATAAAATTGTTACATAGGGTGACCAAATAAAGTTGCGGTTTGGGTAAAATATGTTGGGGATTGGTGGATTTATAGTGGTACATAAAAAGTAATATTGGGTAGCCTATAAGTATAAAGTAGACCATGAACAGTTGCATCCTGATATGTGGAATACCTGTCATATAGGGCGAAGCAAAATTATAGTTATATATTGTGTTTGATATAATTTCAGAAAAAGGAGCGTATAAAGGATGGTTAAAACATAGGGCGAAGGGAAATCATTGTTATATAGCGTATAGGTTGGAGCAGAATTATAGTTAGGTGCGCGAGGACGTCCACTCCTTCGAGTCTATAGTTTTCGTAAGCGAGCGCCTAAATGCGCAAGAACGGCAACTCCTTCGAGTCTCTGATTTTGTCGGATGATTCAAGGCCGAGCGTAATTTTGAGAAAATTTTTAATAATGAATCAAGAATTTGATGTTATGGTTTCTAGTAGTCTGCTAATAATTTTTAGAATAAAGTAACGAAAGAGGTGAAAGATGAACATAGTGTCTCACCAACTACTGTTGAATGCAGATCGATAAAAATGACTTTACTTAAATCAAGCTTTATAATATTCATATTAATTTTGAAAAATGTCTTGTATGTTAATATACCTTATGGAACCAAGGACATGGCTGTATGCCCTTCAGGGAACTGTTTGAACCGCTCCAACTATACATTGATGGCTCGAGATAGATTAAACGATGGACGGTTGCCTGTATATTTTGCTCGCCTGTCAAACACAACAAAAAATTTCAAACTGAAGCTGATATTTTCTGATGACACTGAAGGTGACACTGACTGGATTTCAGCAGCTTCTTGCCAAGATGAAAAAACTTTACTATCGAACAGCTCAATGACTATACGTGATGCCAACCGACAAGAGGACCTCCACAAAGTGCTAATTCTTATTTGTGTAACACTCTCTACAATTACAATATTATTACTTAAATTAATTGTGAAATGTATAAGGAAAAGAATGAATAATTAAAACACATAGTTATATACAATGTTTTATTTATGCAAAACACTATTCAGAAGCCAATAATAAACTACATCAACATTTTCTTTTGCACATCGTACTGGATCATTGCAGCGGCAGTGAAAAATGCATGGAGAGTCAGAAGGTTTCAGTTCAACAGCGCCATTAAAGTTCTCCAGATTGATTAGGTGATAGTGTGATTCCCCATCTTCGTTAAGCAGTTTTCTCAAATTGTTGATTTTCAGCTCTTCAAATAACTTGTTAAATAAAAAGTCATATTTCTGATGGCCTCGTACATATATGTGCGTGCATTTGGTTAGGAAAATTCTCAAAATGTCGTTCATAGTATTCAAATCCTAGTGGCCATCAGAGTAGTGGAGTCCATGTAGCCGTTGTTCCAAATATCGTACTTGCCTTCTGTCTGCTGCTGATAGATAGTTAAACGGTTTAGGTGGTTTAAACAAAAACACTCCTGTGCGTTTACGTGTCTTGATAACCAATTCCTTGGGAACAAATCTTCCCTCGATTTCGAAACAATATACAATTGCAATTTCCATGGTGAACCGTTGAAAAGCTATAACGAAACTGATTTTCTAAACAGCTGAGTGATCTAATATAAGCTTCGGACAATTTCGCTGAGTGGGAGAAATTCCATTAGGCAATCGTGGATAATTTTGCAGAAGGCTCGGGTCTTATCGGGAAATCCCGTCTGGCTTTCAATATCCAGGCGAATATCTACAGTCGAGGATTTCATGGTGTCCTCACGTCGGGAGCAATCGATGACGAATAGGGTGTGCGTCTTGAATGCAACATAATCCAGTAGAGGGTGTTTGCCGCCGCCAAAGCTGGGATAAAAGTCCGTATACCTTTTGTACGCCTCACCGTACTCACTCTTTGAAAAATCTAAATCAAATCTCTCCATAGGCCAAAATTCGCTGTTTAAATTTAGACGAATATTGGAAATGTGAATATTGTCAAATTCCGTGGGATCTTCTTTGATGTTGCTGTGGCGATCCGTTTGAAAGGCTAAGATAACGTAACGAGGGCTTTCCAGTGCGGCACACGTCTTCACAGCCCAAATTTCACGAGTAGCACCTGTTTTGAGAGCAGGCAACTCATTTAGCTCCCATCTACGAAACGGTAAAATTATACTGGAATCCGCTTTGACGGCTTGCAGTAAATACAATTTAACGTCATCGTTTGGAAAAATGTGACGGACTTTGAGTTCGATGTTGTTTATTGTCACTTTACCCTTGGTAGCAGCATCCGTGATTATAAGGCAATCATCATCGCTACGACTTCGCACCAGACGAATTGTTTGTTTACCACACATCACCTGCTTATAGTCGTTAAAGATGGAAAACAAATGTCCCAATGGAATGTACATGTGAAAAGTTTTATCGGCTGCATTCATATACGCTTTATGTGGAAAATTCCACCCGGCTATGAATAGGTCCTTTGAACTGTTGGGGTCGTAGCACAAGTATCCACGAATTGTACTCACGCGACCAGGGTCTCTCACGGTTTCAATTTCCTTGCCGCACAACTCGTACGTAACGCTGTCGAAGAAGAAAGCTCCAGCATTTGGTAATAGAGAAACATCTCCATTGCCTGCTGTCTTCACCACTTGTCCCTGGATTGAGATGCAGGAATCAGCCATGGAAAACCAACAATCTGTTTGATTGACGGTGATTTCAACGATATCATTGTTGCCGAATGACTTGACGTATGGATAGTAGGTTCGCAACTCCTCGCGTCTTACACTATCATCAAAATTTGGTTTGCGGAAGATATCGAACATTTGAGGAGTTGACATGGTAGCCGAGCGTTTGTAGAAACAATCTGTTTGAGAGCGTGAGTGATCTCTTGAGAGGTTTCATAGAAACTGATGGTGGTCGAGGAGCGGTTGACCTCTTATATGGTTCTTCATCAAATACAAGTCGACCCATTATTATTGTAGTTGTTTCAGCTCAAGTCGAATGATGATTTCTTCACCACGAAAATTCACAAGTTCAGAGTCTTGATTCAAAATTTGCAATGTGAGGTTATGTATTTCGCTTCTGTTAATCGGCAAATAGATTAAATGCTAAGGTGTTTCGTCGATGGCAAAACCAGGATCAACTGCAACGGCAAACTCGTAAATGGTGTGTGAAGGAGTGTTGTTGTAGAAGGCTCCCGATGTGATGTTGCTATCGAGATGAATCGTTCTAACTTTTATAATGTTCACTGGTAAATCGGAACTGTGAACTTGATTGCGTGGTAGCAGCTGTTTAGAGAAGCCCAGAATATCACCGATGCTGTCTTGCGGTTGAAAGTCCACAGCGTACTTGCTGCTGAAAAGCTCACACTTGAGAGTATTGTTATTTGGTTTCAATGAGAAAATATTCTCAACGTCCTTTGCCAAATGAATGCCAAGTGCCTTTCTAATATAAGCTTCGATGTCACCAATTTCGTATGAACCTTCGGGCAAGTCGATGAATGTTTGCGTGTTTTGATCGTCAAACAGGTAGATCTTGTCACCTCTCTCAATGTTTGGGATGCTGTTGTACGAGTGAAAACTCAATAAAGCTAGTCCGTAGTTGTAGTTGGGATCCAACTGAATAGGTGGTTGAAAATCAATCGACAGTATTGGGCTGCAACCTTTCAATGTGATGATCACAGACATGACTGATAATTATCCGCTTGTTAGCTGCTAATATAGGTAAAGGTAAAACAACAATAATGCAAAATATTTATTTTCTATTATAGAGAAATTTCAAGCATAAATGGCCACAATTTGATTGATTGTATGTCTGATAAGAGTCATTGTTGTAGAGGATTTTCACTCCATTGCCAAAGTAGTTGGCTAATTCTCGGGGTGGTTTCAAACATCCAAAGCTATCAAAGTACTGAACGGTGTTTCCATTTCGCACATAAGCTACCCAATGCGTACCGTGATGACTGCTGGTATCCAAATTAACAATGGCAGACTCCCTTGTTTGTGAATGTTTAGGTAAGGCGTCTCGCATAAATACTCCCCTAAAGTAGGGGATCTGCAAATGTTTGGCATATTGCTCAAGCTCGTGATTGTAAAGTGCTCGATTGGGTAGCTTTATTGGGAGTTTTTTTGCTTCTTTAAGTAAAGCCCGAAGCCGTTGCGGGACTTTTTAAGAAAAATACCGCTTCCTTTCTTCGCAAGCTCTTCCATGGGTTGATTATGGCGCTGGTCCTCCTCCAACTTCTTGCGGGCGTTCTTTGCATCTATAACGGCTTTGGCTACTCCACTGGCACCCCCGGCAAGAGCTCCAAGTGCTGACAACCCCGCAAATAGGGGTATTAGTGGGAGAAAACCACCAATTTTCGACTCAAAAGGAATGACTCGAGGTACACGGATTTTCTTGCGACCACCTGCCTTCTTAATGACTGCTCGGGCTGCTCTCAACGCCAATAACGATGTCTTACGGACATAACTTCCAGATCCGGCAATAGCTCTCTTGATTGGTAGAACCACATTCTGTCGAAAAGATTTTTTTCCACATCGTTTTTTGATTCCAAGCCCCATCTTGCGTTTAGCCTTCAGGCCTGTAGTTATAAGCCAAGAAGCTGCTTTTTCTCCAAGTGAAGCGTCCTTTGACTTGAATCTTTCCCAGGCTCGATTTTCCAACTCGTAATCAGCCTTATGACGATCCGCCAAAGACTTGTATTTACTGTAGGCGATATCGTGCGCTCGACAAGCAGCGTCTGTCTTATTGATTCCCTGCTGACCCTTGGAGAGACGGTCTTGAAGTTTTGTACCGGGTCCACAAAACTGATAACCAGGTAGATGTAGTTCAAATGGTAATTTATTGATTGCGCTATTCAGTAGACTACCTCCTTTGGGAGTTAGCATGATACTGATTGAAACTGAGATAGACTGCTGTATTTAATTAGTATCCGCAATAAGGATGATGTCAGTATATCGTAAGATGTATATGAAGCAACAAGATGTCCAACTGCCCATCGAAAATTTGGACTTTGCCGAAGAATCACCATCATCAGCAAGTCGACACGGACAATTGTTACCAAATTCCCTACGAGCAGCATTCTGCGGACCTAGTGGTTGCGGAAAGACCAACGCATCGTTATCACTGCTATTCAATGAAAACGGCCTACGATTCGAGAACGTCTACATCTATTCCAAGTCACTCTACCAACCAAAGTACCAGCTCTTACAAGACGTTCTCAAGCTGGTTAAAGGTGTATCGTATTTTCCCTTTAAAGACAATGAAGAAGTAATTGATCCGAGTGAGGCACGCGAATGTTCGGTATTCATTTTCGATGATGTGAATGGTGATAAACAAAACAAGATTCAGAATTTTTTTTCGATGGGAAGGCACAGGAATATCGATTCAATATATTTATGCCAAACGTATAGCAAAATACCTAAACAACTGATTCGAGACAATTGCAACGTAATTGTCATATTCAGACAAGATGAGGTAAATTTGAAGCACGTCTTTGATAAGCACGTGTCTCCCGACATGGACTATGATAAATTTAAGACAATGTGTTCGGAATGCTGGCAAAATCGTTTTGGCTTTATTACAATAGCTAAGGACTTCAACTTGAATGATGGCCGCTACCGTAAAGGATTCGATAAATATATAAAGGTTCAATAAAGACGATTGCTGTTAGTTGATAAAAATGTCTTCATTGAGTAGCAACATTGCTGCCACTGCTCGAAAGAAAAAGATCAAGCAATTGGCACGTTCTATTCGCAAGAAATATCTTAGTCTGAAGCTGGGAAAGTCGGAACATGATGAAACATTGAATAAACTTTTTAGACCGGTAATGACACCGCTACAAGATATTGCCTCAACTACGGTAAAAGTTCTCACTAAGATACCAACACAGACCATTAAACGTGAAGTAAGTGCAGGAGCTGCCATCAGTCAAAAAACATGAGTTGGAAGAGACACAATACCTCGATGAAGAACCAATCGCTGAAACTAGTATGCACACCAATGATGATGATGATGAGGTGGAGAACGAAACCTTTTACGAGGATCCCGGTAATCTCTCTAAAGAAGCAATAGAGGACTACATGGATCAGTATCCTCCAGTTGCACACAAATATCTTGAAGACTATATCACTAAAAGCGATGATATTGACAACATATATGGACCTATATATGACGCTGCAAGTTCCAAATGGTTTCTTGGGCAAAAGGAAATCAATTTCAGTCGTAGTACAGGTCACATTATCGTTGATGGGTTACAGTTTCGAGGTACTCCAGGGTTATATCAACTAATATTTTACAAGTCACCTGATTATGCTCCCGATGATTTAGAAGCATACCGAAGAGTGTTGGTAATGACATCAGCACACAAGAATGCAGCAGGTCGTTTGAAAGCTTCAAGTCTATATAAGTATACTGAAATTATAAAGCCAATGTTTCCTCCCTTGACAAAGAAGCAACGTTTTGCTGGAACTGGTATGGAATTAACTTACAATAACAAGCCAATGGAATACGTCTACTGGGATGATCCCAACGAATTGGTTGAACGGCTGAAACTACTGATTGCATCCAAGGAAGCAGGCAACACCTCTCACGACAACGAAATAATTGCCATTTTAAATGAACTTAAGGAAGCTAATATTATACGAGATAAATAAATTTCGAAATTGAAAGTGTATATTATTCCTTATCTTATGGCAAACATGTCAGTTTCATGATGACTTTAAACAAGTTTGGGCGTAGTGCCCATCAGCAATTAATGTCATCAACATCACATAACCTAGCTTTTATGAAAGTACCTTTTTCTTTTACCGCGGAGGGAAATATCGATGCTGAGAAGCTGAAAATTACCAATGTCGAAGTACCGACGAAGGTCATGGATGCCGCCAATAAGCAGTACGTTGATAAGAAAATAGCAAACGGACTTCAGCAAATACATAGTGATTTTCAAATAGCTTTCAGCAACTACACTGGTGAAGTTCAGCAAACCTTATCTGTGTTTAAGCAAAACGAAAAGGTTAGCGAGGAACGTGGAGCTCAAAACTTTGCTGCAATGAATACTCGCATGTTGAAAACCGAACAAGCTATGGAAACCCAACTACAAAATATATCGCTTCTCATTTCAAAATTCAATATATTAGAAGGTCAGTTGGAATCTGCCCGGAAAGAATATAAGGAAACCATCACAAAATTTGAAGCCTCGTTTAATGACAACCGTATATTACAGGAAAAACGTATAAATGATCTGGAACTTTCTATGAAACAAGCTCCTAAAGGAGTTGATGCAGCAGAAGTATTAAATATTGTTCGAAAGGATAAGGCTAAAGATCTTTCTGATCTAACTGAACTTAGAGACAAGATGACAAAAGTAGTGCCTGAGCTATACCGAGACATGCAAAAACTACATGATGATATTGCAAATCAAATGTTGGACCAAAATCAAAAACGTGAAGCAATCGCAGACAGTATTGCTGCAATTAAAAAGCATCATTAGGATCAATAAAAACATGCCTTTGTCTATTTTTAAGCAGTATACAAGATGGCTCCTATAGCGAAACATTCCAAAGAAAAAGTTGTTAAGGAACTGCATAGACCTGTGAGACGAAAGTTTCCTCGCCGACGTGTAATAATCAAAGGTTTCGATGACTCCTGGCAGTCGGACCTCGCACAAATGGATCTCTATGCAAAATCCAATCGTAATTTCAAGTTCTTCCTCGTGGTGATTGATTGTTTTTCAAAGTACGTGTGGACGAGACCGCTGAAAACGAAATCCGGTGAAGAGGTAACTCGTGCCTTTGAGAGTATTCTCAAGGAAGGACGGCACCCGAAAAATCTCCAAACCGACCAGGGTAAGGAATACTACAATAGTTGCTTTCAGAAACTAATGAAGTCAAACGGAATCAATCATTATAGTACATTTAGTGGACTGAAAGCCGTAATAGCTGAACGAGTAATTAGAACGCTGAAAGAACGGCTATACAAGTACTTTAGTTTGAACGGCACCTACAAATGGATAGATATTCTACAGGAAATCGTTAAGGACTACAACCATCAAAAACATTCCAAGACAAAGATGAAGCCTGCGGACATTAATAGGAAAAACGCTCGAGATATTAAAGTATACAATAACCTGAAAATTGCTGGGCCAAGAAAACTGAAAGTTGGAGATGTTGTGCGAATAAGTAAAACCAAGCACGTTTTTGATAAAGGTTACCTTCCCAGCTGGAGTACGGAAATGTTTAAAATTACGCAGGTTAAAATAACTAATCCAGTTACGTATATTTTGGAAGATATGTCTGGTACACCGATTCAAGGGAGCTTTTACGAAGAAGAATTGCAAAAGGCTGTCTATCCTGATGTGTATCTCGTTGAGAAAATTTTGCAACGAAAAGGCAACAAGGTTAAAGTTCGGTGGCTTGGGTTTGATTCGAGCCACGGCAGTTGGATTGGCACTGAAAACAGACTATAGCACCAAGGTCAATCATACATTGATAATTAATTATCATAAATATAGACATGTGCTTGCATTGCAAAATGAAGACTCAGGGTGAAAACATCACTGTAAAGTATTCGAAAAGTTTAAGTCAACATATCATCAAACTTAAACGATTACAGAAAGATATCAAATTTTATTGTGAAAAACAACAAGTGATGCAACATTTAAAAGCCTTACATATATGATGATAGTGATGGGGAACAGAGGAGCTCTTAGCAACAAGAGATCTACTTTTCCATCTTAGCGTAGGATCACATAATTGAAATCAACCGCAATCAGGTAGTGGAAGGGGTACAACTATAAAATTGTGAAAATTCCTACATATATTCCCAGTCCCAGTTTACTCTCGAGTGATTTGTGAAAATGAGTAGTATCAGCAGTTTTGAAACCATGGATAGTGGTTATAGTAGTGATTCCACTATCAGTTACAGTGCGGACTTGGATAGAGTGTTACAAATGTATGATGAAGCTGCCAAAAAGGAAGACTATTACTTGCTGCATTCGAGATTTCCATTACTGAGTTCAGAGTATGATGTTCAATGTGCACTCAGTCCTGCAAGATCCTATTCTCCAGTGGTTATCTTGCAAAAAACACCTGTAGCCGCTGGAACACCAACGAAAATTGTAATGACTATGTACGAGTGGGAAGATGTCATCATTGAGCTCAAGCTCCTGAAAACAAACTTTTTTGAAAATGCCACACCTCCAGAGTTTGCTGCCCCAGTGACCTGCGGAGATTGTCTCCATCTATCCCAGATCCAGTATGAAGACGTCAAACAAGTGTTGGTGATGAAAAACATTTGCGCGCTCTATTTGGATTATAGTGATGTGGTTGAACTCTTAGCTATTAACCCTATTATCTCAAGTAAAATAATTTATTTGGAGCGCTTAAATTACTGTACTTTTTATTATAAAATAACAGATGAAATATGTTTATGATCAAATTTACTAAATCGTTTACCGATTGAAAAATTGTTAAAACCATTTTGTTTAGATGACAGGTCTCCATTATGTATTGCATTAAAAGAACATATTTATTATTATAAAAACATTATTTTAAGAGATATTTACATTAGAAAAATTGAATAAATACTTATAAATTAAAAACATTGTTGTTTATTTCATCAGTTCTACACCATGGAGTGTCGAGAATACTTCCAAATATACGAAAATCGATTACGTACCTTTGAAAACTGGCCTTCCGACTTCCCTGCTGAAAAGTTAGCAAGAGCAGGGTTTATCTACCGACAAGATGCAATAGAATCCGATGGCAGCTTAAATGATGCTGTTGAATGTCCATTTTGTGATACACGTGGTTTCAACTGGGAAGATGGTGATGACCCTGTTGCCGATCATCTGGACTGGAATCCATATTGTCGCTTTTTTGATTTTGATGACACTTACCACATCACCAGACCTATCAGACATAAAAGCAAAGTGACATTTGAGAGCAGACTTGAGACGTTCAAAGACTGGCCTATTGCCTTGAAGCAGACACCCACCGAGCTTGTCAACGCCGGCTTCTTTTACACGGGCTACGGTGACAGGATCACTTGTCATTGCTGTGGCTTAGAGCTCAAGAATCTCTTACCTTATGATGATATTACAGAGCTTCACAAAAAGGGATCAGCTAAAGGTTTATTGCTTAGAGACTGCCCACCAAATCCCCACACTGACTCTAATCATAATACTTGTAAAATTTGCTTAACTAATGAAATGACAATTGTTTTTATGATGCATGCAGACACTTTGCTAGTTGCTTTGATTGTTCACTGAAAATAGATCATTGCTGCATATGTAGACGGAAAATTGCAGGTTATTTAAAAATATATGTATGCTAAAAATAAAAATGCTAATTTGAACATATTTTGTTTTATTTAAACATATAATATTTACAATATAATTGGGAAACAAATAACACTATTATATAAAATACTTTATTCTGGGGTTGGTAATTTGTTGAGCATCGCTGGAAATCTCCATGGCAACGTTTTCATTCATGATAGATTCTATATTATCAACCAGGTCAGAATCATACAATGGCTCAAGAGAATGGTGCTGATTTCGCAGTGTGTTGCCCCTAGCAAACACTTTTAAGTTCCCAAGTCGAAACTTGAGAGCGTTACCTATATCTATGGGATGGGAGACATCAAACCATTCTTTAACAAGTTGAGCATTTGGATGTTTCTTCAGCACTTTCTTTATAGCTGCTTGGAAAGACCGCCGCTGTCTACGTATGAGGTACCATTCACTCTTACTAAGAGCTAACAGAGCCATACATCTCTGTTTTTCGTGGTTGATTGACTTGGGAGCTACACGATGGACTACTTCGTTCCTTAAACGTTTCACTACCTGAGACTGTATTTTGTTAGAAACCACATTCAGAACCTCACAATGACGTTCCGATGCCTTGACAGATTCCTCTTCTAGTCTAACTCGATGCAGTTCGGCTTTGGCTCGTGCTTCCTCAGCTTGAATACGTTCTTTTTCAGCCTTAACTCGTTCCTCTTCAGCTCGCATACGATCTCGATCTGCTTTGTTTCTCTCTTCTTCCGCATGTAATCGTTCTTTTTGCATTTGAATCATCTCAGCCTCAGCGGTATTCTTTACTTGTAGCATTAGACTTTTAACTTCGTTTATCTCAGTCATCAAATGCTCGTTTTGTGTAGAAATTAGGTCGTTATGTGCAGAAAGTTGCTTGAGACGTAATTCTTCTAGATACTTCTCGTACCTGATATATTTCATAGATATGCGTTTAATTAAAGTATAGAGGATGCGAATTTCTGTGACCTTGTTGCTCCGCATCTGCATAAGCAGCATTTTAAAGTCGATGGCGCTCATGCAAATATATTTCCTTTTAACATTGTTTTCATCCTGAATTTCGTTGTATTGCATAGGAGGTTGTTGGTTTTTGAGCAATTTCAAAAAGTGTTCTTTCATAGTTCTGTATTCGCCGGTATAGCCGCACCACTGTAGGACGGCATCATTAATGAGAACTTGGTTGCTCCAAGTTAGCTGCCAGAAGAAGGCATTTCTTTTATCATTTTCAATGTCGAGGCCAAATTTGAGACACACTTCGGCATACGTTAATTTTTTCAATGGTGTAACCCATTGTTTTACTTCTTGATCACTCTCAAAACAGTTTAGTTTAGTTTAGAACTGATGCAATTGAACTGAAACTTATTTGACGTGAAATATACTCCTGTTACGTGATGTATGCAATGGAAAGTGGTGGGAGGTATAGCTCAACCCACCAATGAGAGCACGGCTTATGACGTCACAGAAAAAGGGTGAGAAGCACTCCGTAGAGTGCGTTGAAGCTAGAGAGATAACGAAGTTCACTGTACCATTCTTTCTAATCGGAAGTAAATTTTGAGTAATTATCTATGGTCTGTTATGATAGTAAAACAATGTCTTGTATTTAAAATTTTATTTCAAACATGATATATTATGATATATCATTACCAAATTCAAAGGCATTTATGTTTATTTCCAAAGAAATAATACGTTTTAAGACCCAGCCACTACCTTCTGTTGAAAATTCTTCGAGGGAATTCATAATTGGATCCTTTACGTGATTGTCAAACCATTCATCCAAGTCTGTTCCCCGATCAATAATTTCATTTTCAGTATTAAAATATTTGTGATTCGTAATTTCCTCCATATCTGACTTTATAAATTCTCCACAAAAACAAGTATTCACTTTAAGCGTTAATAGTTTTTTCAAAATGTTACTAATTCTGGACTTGAACATAATTGAAGCATCATCCAGAAACATCAAGATATCTTTATGTGATTTGTTAATTATTATCCCAGTTCTAACACGGTTTTGAAAACATGAAAAAATGTCATCCCATTGAACTCTACTAGAACGTTTATTATTTAAACCCATTCCAATTTTTGACTGCTTCAGCAAAGTCCGAAAGCGTTTTAAATAACCAACGTTATTTTGTAATTTTTTCAAAGTTCCCACACATAAATTTCCATGGCGAATAGCACAATTAAAAAGTCTCATATGTTTTCTAATATCCCTAAGCCACAATGGTATTTCAGCAGAGGAAATAGAATGATCCAACTCAACTTGTTTACATTTTTTGATATAGTTATCACTGTCTGCACCAATTTGATTAAACATTTTGATGAATCTCCACCACAGTAGTTATTTGCTGATTTTATTGCGTCTGATTTCTAGCAATTCTAAACATAAAATGACGTTAATTTTAAAAAATATTATTCTTATACATATTGCAATTATTTACTAGAACATTCAGCTAATGGTACTACAATAAATGCAGCTCATCATAGGCAAGTTAGTCTAAAATTGGATTGGGCTCTTCAAAATACAATTCCAGCTCATCTGGTATTTCAATAGGTACAAAGTCCAATTTTTAATATTTCTAAAATATTAATGTTACAATGAAATAAAAATTCGCAATTATTTTATTTATCAGTATCGAACTACGTCATTTGCGTATAACGAAATTTCCGTTAGTTCTAGAAAAACAACTAATTAATGCTTATCATATGGGAACTTCCTGCAAAAGTTTGTTGCTGCAAACAACATGATAACCTTATCAAACCACAGCTTCCTGTAAATTTATTTAGCTCGGTTTCAATTAGCGTAAACAAGATATCACAGTTTCCTTTCACTGCGGTCATCATTTCCGGTTTGTGGTTTTGATATCTAAAATACCAGATATAATGTGAATTTATTATCAGGAATTTTAAAATACATTTATGATTTTATTGGCATGAATTTTTAAATAAATACAGATTTTTATTCATCTCTCAAGACGTAAAAAATTCCTGGTTCCACCAGGAGTAAACTAATCGTATCTGGGAACCCTCCTATTGCTGGGCGCTGAGTTCTACCTCCTCCACGGGTGAACTGAGCTTCTATGAAATCAGTACGACCGCCCATACCTGCACGTTTCATTTGGGGTGGTCCTATATCTATTTTAACCCCATTTGGTAATCGATGGCTAAACAAGCAAGTGTTTCCAAACGGACATTTGGGTTTGCTTTTTCGGAAATACCTACATCGTATTTTCTTCATTTTTTCGTTTTTCTGAGCTATATAACGATCTTTTTCCGCTTTCTGGTAATAAACCTCAGATTGATAGACATAAGGAGACACAATACGGCATTCTGGACAGCCTCTGCGAATATTCAATTCAAAGTCTTTATTTTGATGCCATCTTTTTACGCATGGGAAGCAGAAACAATGGTTACAATTTGGCAATAGCCCAAAATTATTAGTTATCTCTTCCAAACATATTCCACACCTTTTATTCATAGTGAATTGAATAAGACTGCACCTATAGCCACAAAAATCTAATATTTGTAGTGTTTGCTGTCGTCACACACTCACAACAATAAGTTAAAAGAATTTATTTCTTTTATTCAGTCTTGAGTTGAAGCTGTAACAATCCAGTCATGAATTTGGAAAATTTACTTGATGACCAAGAAAGATTTAATATGAGTGCAGTGCCAACGAGAACTTTACAACCGAAAGATTTAACTGGAAAGCTAAATCCCAAAAATGGATGTTACGTGGTACCAGACGTTTTAACAACTGTGATTACCTACAACGGACGCACTTGCATATATGCGGCAGTACCAGAAATGTTAACAATTAATATTACCGATACCGAGACCACTCTCAAAATTGGTGAAACAATTATACATTTAACGGTGGAGAGTTACACGGTGCTTAAAAAATACTTGGAATTTGCATATGGTTTCCATAACGATCCTTCACATGGAAAGGATGAACCTGACACTGTATGGGATGATTGCCAGCTTTGTTCTGATTTCTTTGGATTTGACTATGTGGTTGGATGATGGCGGCCTTACTATATATTGTACAAAGACAAAACAAAATATAGCTTTAATTATTAAGGATGCTCTGAAAATTCATAATATACTATATGTTAATAAACATATTTAAACAGTTGTCTAGTTTTAATATATCCATTATTTTCACCTTAATTAAAATTCAGACGCTTGAAACAAATTTTTCCAAGTCTCCAAATTATTACGCTCGGCCTTGAATCATCCGACAAAATCAGAGACTCGAAGGAGTTGCCGTTCTTGCGCAGGTAGGCGCTCGCTTGCGAAAACTATGGACTCGAAGGAGTGGACGTTCTCGCGCATGCAGGCTTAAGCAAAAGATTTTAATTTTTTTACAGACAACAAAATACCAAGATTTTAAATTTTTTACAGACAACTATATCCCCCTATCCAGCCCCCCAAATATCTAACCGAACAACGCCCAAAAACACGAGCCCGCGCAACAGGCATGTACTATACCTTTTCAAATAAACATTTCTCGATTAACCGCATTAGCGCAGCTCGGTGGACACCTGACTTTGTAATCAGGCAAGCCGCGTTCGATACCCGGCCAAGTATTTAGCTTTTTTTCTTTGTAACCACCACAACCAACAACAGATGGCGTGCACCCTGCAACCCACAATACAATGGCTTTCAATTATTGACAACAGATGGCGCGCACCTCTGCAACACAC
Source organism: Octodonta nipae (assembly GCA_034190945.1). Classification (NCBI taxonomy): domain Eukaryota; kingdom Metazoa; phylum Arthropoda; class Insecta; order Coleoptera; family Chrysomelidae; genus Octodonta; species Octodonta nipae. The sequence continues at coordinate 84,445,940 of CM067217.1, read as the reverse complement.
GCAACCCACAATACAATTGCTTTCATTTATTAACAACAGATGGCGCGCACCTCTGCGACACACCCAAATGTCTTTCGCGCACCCCTACGACCACCCCCAATGTCTTCTTCTTCCCAATGTCTTCTTCTTCTTATCCAAACAACAACTACCAACAGCTCGGCAGCAGCTCCCGGCGAGAACTCGATGACTGGTTACCTTTATGACCACTTCCGCCCCAGAACTCTCTTTGTTTAACTATTGACTTTAGAAAAATATGCAGAGAATATTTTTTGCTTAAAATTGACTCATTTATCGATTTATGTTATGTTAGATGGCATTTCTAAGATTTCACCCCCGAGAAAGGGTGGCATTAACCCCCTTGTAAAAAGCACACCTCGGTACAATATAACTTTTGAACCTTGAGGTATTTACTACCTCCATGCCAAATTTCACGTAAATCCATGTTGTCCGAAAGAAGTGCTACCCAAAACCGGTTGGTGACTAAACTAGTGGTAGCGCTTGCCATGGTCTTTTCATCTTGTATCTCACATGTTTGTCGTAATTGCTTGCCTCTCCCATCAGGGGGTTCGTATGCTGTGTCATCCTGGCTATGGTTTTTCTTCGCTCTCTTCGTTGTTTCTCCCTTGATTGTGGTCATCCCTAGGTCTCTTCTTAGTTGGTTATTTCTCAGGTACCATGGTGCTTCCGTCATCCACCTTAGTGCGTTGTTTTGTACTGCCTCTAATTTCTTGAAATGCGTTGCTGCCGCTTGTCCCCAGATACTGGCTCCATATGTGATGATTGGCTTCACTGGCGCTCCGTAGATGTTCCTCTTTGTCTCAGTTGTAGTCTGCTTCCTCTTCCTATCATCGGGTTGAGTTGGCTCATCCTTGGCTATACAGTATATAGGAAAGCAACTCACACCAACAGATATCTTCATGTTAATTCTCACCACCAACACCAGGACCAGGATAACATCAAACAAGAAATGGACAGCTCTAAGACAAGACGGATTTACACACCGAAATATACAGAGAGTCCTAAAGTTAAAACCGAAACAAACAGACGAGGAGCATGAGACACCAATAAACAAGGCTTATTCACCGTATGTCAAGGGTACCACGGACAGTATTGCGAGAATTCTACAGAGACCCAATATCGATACTATTTTCAATACAGACAGAAAAATAACCACGGAGTTGAGGGCTCCTTAGACGAGGATCCCTTTATAACAACAGTTAGGGTACGAGATTCCATGTGCAGACTGTCATAAAACCTATGTGGGGCAAACTAACAGAAGAATTCAAGTTAGACGTGATGAACACCAGAACGCCATAAGAAAGCAAGAAAAACAACATCTATTGCGGAACACGCCACTACGACGTCACACCGAATAGACTTTGAGAATACCAGAGTATTGGCAAATATAGAACACCCGAAATCGGGACTCTCAAGAAAGGCAATTGAAATCGCGAAGAGTCCTCACAGTCTAAACGCACGCAATGAAATCCAGAACTTATCGAATTCTTGGAAAATTCTATTAAATACCGTACCGGCCCGGCCGCGCCCTATAACAACACAAGCGAAAATAACCTATCAGCAAGCGGGAGGCATGGCCACTGAGCGCCAAGGGCCAATCACACGCAGGTGTTCACAGTACCAACCGATAAGCGCCGAACCGCGACTATATAACAGCGCGCACGCTACTGAATATCTTAGTATTCGAGTAGCTAGAAGCGTAAGCAGAAGGCTACGACAATTAGGCGAACCGACCTGAAGAGGGCAGATGTGATTCTGCCGAATCGTCGTCATATTACCATCGATCCCGGCAGTTATCAACTACGCGAATGAATTCCCGGAAACCACTTAACTTATATATAGATGACCCATCTACTTATCAGGAGAAAACAACCAAGGTCAAAATCCAAGCAAGTAGGATCGAAAAAAAAATCTCCAACTGCAACTCATTCCTCGTGAAAAGTCATCGAGATGTCCGAAATTCTATGGGTTGCCAAAAGTACATAAAGAAGGTGCACCTTTGAGGCCAATAGTAAGCTCAATTGGCTCCCCAACACAACAACTAGCCAAATACCTAGCCCAACAACTTCAATCGTTTGCAGAGGGAGTAGAGTCATACGTGAAAAATTCGACACATTTCATCGAAATACTTAGCAAAACGGGCTTACAACCAGAGTGTCTTCTTGTAAGCTTTGACGTAGTGTCCCTTTTCACCAAGATCCATATCGACGAAGCCTTGGATATCATAATAGAAAAATACAAACCACCTCAACACGTGCGCTTCTGAAAATCTTAACCCTACTGTCCACGTAGCGCCGCTTCATAGGCACCCTTTCGTCATTTTCCCCTTGCTGTACGCTTGCTTACATCTTGCATATGAAACAAACAGAACTGTTTCCACCAGACGGCAAAGTCGCATTTGCGTAGTGGTGTGCAATCGTCATTCAGCTTAAGCGGCAACATGTCATTATTTCAAGCGTATTGCAACATTTATTTATAAATAGCCGTTACCCGCGGTTTCACCCGCGTACGGAATGTACAAGTCTTTGCAAAAAGAAAAAGCTTATGAAAGATATGTGCTATCCTATATAACAATTTTTCCAAAATTTTTGAAACACCCTACTTAACTATAAATCCACTATTCCAAAATATATTTCACCCAAACTGCAAGTGCTCTACTTCACCCTATAGTGCAACAATCCTGTATATTTTGCTGTTTATTTGTCACCCAACATAACTTTTTTAACACCGGCATATAACTATATATATATAATGTGTGTTTGTGTGCGGTGGTTTCCGGGAATTCAACCGCGTAGTTGTAGTAGTTGTTTAATAGAATTTTCCAACAATTCGATAAGTTCTGGATTTCATTGCAGGCGTTTAGACTGTGAGGCCTCTTCGCTATTTCAATTGCCTCTCTTACGATTCTTGATTTCGGTTTTCTATATTTGTCAGTATTCTGGTGTTCTCAAAGTCTGTTCGGTGTGACGTCGTGGTCGCGTGTTTCGCAATGGATGTTGTTTTTTTTCCTTCTTTCTTATGGCGTTCTGGTGTTCATCACGTCTAGCTTCAATTTTTCTGTTAGTTTGCCGCACATAGGTTTGATGACAGTCTGCACATGGAATCTCGTACACTCCCTGTTGTTCTAAAGGGATCCTCGTCTTCAGAGTCCTCAACACCGTGCTTATTTTTCTGTCTGTATTGAAAATAGTATCGATATTGTGTCTCCGTAGAATTCTTGCAATACTGTCAAGTATAAGAGTCTGTTTTCGTTATTTAAATGAGCCATAATAAATTCCTTATTATTTCTACTTAAAACCGGTTAAAATTGAGACACATTATCTTAAAAATTTCAGAGTTGCCTTTGGCGTTATAAACAATATTTGAAGTTTGTTCTGAAATTTGAAGCTAACTTTAATGTAATGCAATTTCAGTAGTTTAGCGATTCTGTGGCTAACATTTCCTAAGTATGCTACATACTTTTCAGAACGGGATAAATACTTTGATAATTAAGTTGAAATGTCTTCGATGACACATTACATATAATATCCAAAAAAAATGTATGAATTAGATGTTGCGGTTTTAGTTCAATGCTGGTTCAATGCAAGTATATAATTGACGAAGAACCTTTAGCGGAACAATCAATAAACACGTGCCGTCGCGTGTTTTAATTCACCAAATTAAGTTAATCACTAACCTTTTACGTCGAAGCTCTGCAGACGGTGTTTTCTTGGTTCTTCTTTCTTCAGAGGCTAGCCCCGCAACGGCAGATTTTAGAGTTTCGTCTGGACAACACGTTACACAAAAAATAGCGACGTAATATTGATTGATTGAGCAAACAAAAAATGCGGGTTTAACAACAAATGATGCGCCTTTGTAAACACAAAAGAAACAAAATGAAAGCGGTTTAGCGGTTGTTACGACCGGAACTAATAACTCGCGGAATCGTAACACTATAACAACAAAAAGCGGCCGTCTCTTCAGACGGAATCAAAAGTGTCCGTATAGTTCGGAGTACAATACACGAATCACGAATACTGTCTATATTTTTACACGCAAAAAACACTTAAAATTAGCATTAGCGCGACGGAAGGTTTTGGAAAAGGTGCAGAAGTTTAAAAATCAATGAAGTAATTCAATCAAATTGAAAACAATACACTAAACAAATTGCGGGAACGCACCATAAGTAGTTCCTGGATTTAATGTGGTTCCTTTTAAGTTAATAAAGTGAAAAACAAGAGTTTCATAGGGTATTTCAAAAATATGAGTTCGCAAAAAAAACATAAAAATACAATCATGTTAAATTGAGAAAAATGAGAGTTACATTCCTGGTGAGTTGGATGTCTGCGGCGCAGACCGTGACAGCTACGACATAAGTGAACACGTTTCTGTGCTGCATTGGCAATACGAGGTGTGGAGGTGCAAGATCGAACACTGATTTCACATGTGCCTATTTTGGCAGTGTGGTCTAAAAAAATTTAGATGTGGTTCAATGTGAGATCGAGCATGCCTGGAGTATTTCCATATTGGCCAAATGTTAGCGATAAGACTTGAGAGTACTAGTTGTTCCGTAACAGATGACTCCAAGGATTGTAACTGGCACTTTTTACACTTGTAATACTTGTGATTATAAAGTCAATTCCGTTAAACACATTTCACTTCCTCTTGCTATTGAATTGGATCTTTGAATTGATGGATAAGTACGAGTACTTGTAATATTGAGTTTAGTGTCATGCGAATGAAATTTTAGATACACGTGTGTTAGTCAGGATGGCCGTGTCGGAGATAACGAAATAGTTGGTTTCTCAAGTGGTGAAAATCTAAAGACTCTTAGTTTATATTATCAGTAACAGGATATTCCTGTTTTGTATTTTTGTTTACGATTCTTAAGTTTATTATATTTTATTACAAGTTTGTCAGCTTGGAATCGAAAGTGACTCACAAGGTCGCTTGACTGGTCCTGGTTACGAAATATGCATCAAGTGGTGCGCACTATCTTTTACGAGTTTTGGCAAGACTCCGAACTTCTAACGAGGTACGACGGTAGACGGCTGTCAAGTAACCGCGAACTCGTCGCGGTTCCGAGTAGACTACATTGTGTACCAATTTAGATTAATAATATCATATCGCTACGCCGATCGAACTCATTTTAGGTGGCACTCGAGATAGATTGATCATCAACATTATCTATTGTTTGTATAGTTTTTTTCAGTGGTAAATAATTATGGTGCCTTCGGTCAATTTAGTGTAATTATTATTTGTCAAATAAATGTCCAGCCCACATTTATTCCTTTTGGTAACCCGACTATATATATATATATATATATATATATATATATATATATATATATATATATATGTTATATAGAAATTTAATAGACTCTTTAAAATAATAAATTATATATATTTTATAACATTGTAATTCATAACACATAACAGCTTTTTCTCATAATGTAATATTATATTTCTTTCAAATTGTCACGTAGCAGATCTCATTTCACATTTTAATCTTTCATATTATATTACTTTCGTCTCGTATAGCTAAAATATGCTCATCTGCTGTTTTAACTTCACAGAATTTCTTTCCTTTTCATTGTTTACGTTTATATAGAGTCAGCACATTATTTATTATAAATTGTTATTCACGACCTTCAGTCCGGCAGATGATTTTCTTTACTCATAGTATTAATATTATTGTACTCAAGTTTATAAAGTATTAAAGTTTGTTAATTAATAAATAATTTTTTTTAAAAAGTCATTTTGAAAAGAAGTGATATAAAAAGTGGCGCAGTCAGTAGGATTCCAGAACGTTACTAGAACCGGCGAACGAGCTTAACTGGTAGCGGCGGATCCTAATCCCTTAAAGGAAGAAAGACCCTCTCGAGACTTCCCAACTGTAACCGTAGAACAAGGCAACTAACTACAACTGCAGAATACGGCAGCATCGATGTTCCATTTAATGTGAGTACAAATAGGAATCATCTCGCAATTTTTAATTTTACCAATAATTTTGATTTTATTTTTTTTTCTGTTCGGACGACCAAAAAACCCGAACCATATTTTTAACCATACCAATTTTATTTTTGTACCTTATATTTTTGAATTTCTTGATTTATTTTATTTTTTACCATATTTTGTTTGCAAATAGTGCACACTAACTACCTTCCTCCATTATATGTTTTATTGTGTTTCCAACAATCTGAAAAATTTATTGCACTTTAACCGATTTATACATTTATTTTGAACAAATTTTATTTTTGCTTAGTTTTCAAAAAAAATTTTCAATTCTCCCATTTAATAAATTTGAAAATGGCACAACAATCTCCCAGAGACGGCTCTGAACCCGAGCCCTATCGGCTATCCGAAATATTCTCTATCGTCCCAGAGTTCGAAGGAGATCAGATCTCCTTGGGAACATTTATTAATGCGTGCGACTGTGCTTACAACATGTCGACGGGCGATCAAAGATACCTTTTACTTATCCATATTAAAAATAAATTAAAAGGCAGAGCGGCCCAACTAATAAATTCGCGTAGCCCCGCGTCTTATTTAGAATTAAAACAACTCTTGAATCTTCATTTCGGAGATTCCAGGGATTTGACGTCCCTGATACAAGATCTACAACGCCTTCAGCAACTATCCAACGAGTCACCACTTACTTTCTACAACCGACTACAAGTCCTAACAGCAAAAATGCACGCAAATATTCAAAAGGCATCCAATTTAAACGCAGACCAAAAGGTCGCACAAACAAGCCTAATAGACACTATGGCGCTTAACACCCTTCTAACCGGGCTAGAACCACGTCTCGGACAAATCATCCGTGCAGGTAACCCTAAAGACCTTTTAGAAGCCAATGTAAGAATCAGACGCGAACTCCAGTTATCGTACTTTGAAAATCAGAAAACTACAAAACAAATTCCCCCGAGGCCCAACCAATCGTTCCGAAGGCCTAATCCTCCAAATAATAAGTGCTTATCTTGCGGTAGATTCGGACACATCACCTCCGAATGTCGTTCCCAAAATTACCAAGCACCCGTTTACAATAACAATAACGGTAACAACAATTACATGAGACCAAACCCTTTCGCTAATAATGGTTCCCAAAATCAGCCTCCACAATTTCGGCAAAATCAACCTCCACAATTTCGGCAAAATCAGACCCCACAATTTCGGCAGAATCAGCCAACTTTCAGGCAAAATCAGTCACCTTTTAGACCAAATCAATATCCTCCTAATCAGTCAAGACAATTCCAACAAAATATGCAACAACCTCGTCAGTCAGTGATTCAAAAGAACCCTAATTTCCACCAGAATCCAAACAGAGCACATCATTTAAGTTGCACAAATTCTTTCGATAATGACAACGATTATTATACAGCTAATAATCACCCATATGAGGATTATCATACAGCTGATAATCAAATAAATTATGACTATTATACAGATAATAGTTATTCATACGACACAGGAAATACTAATTATCATACTGCTGATAACTTCGGCGCTCAAACTGATGATTTGGACCCACTGGAAAATCAAAACTACCAGGATTTTCTTTCTCTCCCAAATCCAGTTCATCCACCGGACATAACAACCAACATCACATCACAAATACAAACAATGAATTTAGACGACATGAATCCGAACGTAAACTTCCCGGAACAAACGTTCCTGTAACTACTCTTCACACTGTCAACCCCAAAAACTTATACTACATAAACGACGCTACTGGTCAATACAAATTGCTTATAGATACAGGCGCAGGAATTTCAATTTTCAAAGAGCAAACTGTCAAAAACTTTCCTCAAAGATTCCAAGAACATGTAATTATTCACGGCATCACTGATCAAAAAATTTCAATTTCCCAGTCAACCCTTATACCATTTGCTCCTGGTAACCCCCACAAAGTTTTTATTTGTAATCTCGACATCGACTTTGATGGCATTTTAGGTTTAGATTTTTTGGAACATTACGAATGCGTAATAGACTTAAAATCTAAGCAACTTAGAACAAATTTTAAAGATATCGCTCTTCACAAGGTCCCTACCTTGCCTTCTTCAGATATCGCATCTCCAACAATTCCCAACACACAAAAACCCAATAATTTTCCGAACTATATTTCTATAGAACCCCGCACCGAAAAGGTATGTAAACTGCGATGTCACCTTGCTAATACCGACGCTGTTCTACATACTATAGAAAAAGAAAAAGTCAGATTACCCAATTCCTTGGTATATGTAAACCAAAATGGCGAATTCCTCACTTCAGTTATAAACGCCAACGCCATCCCAAAAACAATTAATTTCGACAACTTCACTATAGAACCCCTTACTCAAACACAACCCTGCTTCAATTTTAACAACTCTTATGACTCTGAACCAGTTGACAGAAACTTATTAATTCGACAACAACTCAGGACAGATCACTTAAACGTTGAAGAAGAAGATATGATTACGAGCCTTTGTCTAGACTTTCAAGACATATTTTTCTTAGAAGGCGACGCATTATCTTTTACGAACGAAATCAAACATTCGATCGAGACAAATAACTCCAGACCCATCTATACCAAATCTTATCGGTACCCGCAGGTCCATAAAGAAGAGGTTAAAGAACAAGTCAGTAAAATGCTTGATCAAGGCATCATTCGTCATTCTATCTCCCCTTGGTCTTCCCCAGTTTGGGTTGTTCCCAAAAAATTAGACGCCTCAGGCAAACAAAAATGGCGTGTCGTCATTGACTACAGGAAACTGAATGAAGTCACAGTCGACGACAAATACCCCTTGCCAAACATCTCCGATCTTTTAGATCAACTTGGCAAATGCCAATATTTCTCGACGTTAGATCTCGCCTCCGGTTTTCATCAGATAGAGATCGATTCTAAAGACATTCCCAAGACAGCATTTTCAGTCGAAAACGGCCATTACGAGTTTGTTCGTATGCCGTTCGGTTTAAAGAACGCCCCGTCCACATTCCAACGTGTCATGGACAACATCCTCCTTGGAATACAAAATGAACGTTGTCTAGTATACATGGACGACATCATAGTATACTCCCCAACGATTCACGAACACATTTCCCGGTTGACCGAAGTCTTCAAACGTCTTCGCACATCAAATCTTAAGATTCAACCCGACAAATGTGAGTTCTTAAGAAAAGAGGTAGCGTATCTTGGTCATCTAATTACACAACAAGGTGTAAAACCGAACCCCGAAAAAATCAGTTGTATCCAAAACTTCCCAGAGCCAAAGAACCCGAAAGACATCAAATCTTTCTTAGGATTGGCCGGATACTATAGAAGATTTATTCCCAATTTCGCTAAAGTGTCCAAACCTTTAACAAAACTGCTTCAAAAGGACACTAAATTCTTCTTTGATTCCGATTGTAAGGCAGCATTGAATGATTTAAAGAAAGCTCTCATCTCAGACCCCATCCTTATCTACCCAAATTTTGAAGAACCTTTTCTTCTCACCACAGACGCCAGCGCTTTCGCGATTGGTGCAGTCCTTTCACAAGGCCCAGTTGGAAAAGACCTTCCGATTGCTTATGCCTCCCGCACTTTGTGTGCCGCCGAAACCAGATATTCGACCATTGAAAGGGAATTGCTTGCCATTGTGTGGGCAGTCAAAGCCTTCCGTCCTTATTTATTTGGTCGTAAGTTTACTTTAATTACCGATCACCGCCCGCTTACGTGGCTTTTCTCGATCAAGGATCCAGGCAGTAGACTTGCCAGATGGCGACTGAAGCTGGAAGAGTACAATTATAAAATTGAACATAAACCAGGCAAGATAAACAGAAACGCCGATGCTCTCTCGCGAATTAAAGTCAACCACTTCCAACAAATCGCGAATTTTCAGTCAAAAATCCATGCCTTCAATGACACCGACTCAGAAGACGAACCCGAACCAGAACCTGAACTTACTGACGAACACCTTACTAACGAATTTAATAAATTTGTTGACTTATATAAAACAAGATCAATAATTGACTATTCAAAGATCGAAACTACTAATTCCCAACTTCTGGACAAATCCCATAAACAAATTATTTCATTTTTCTGGCAAAACAAGTTAACTGATCTATACGAACGAATCATGGACGATATTTTCGAAGAAGATATCACATTCGAAAACAATTCCATCAACACCTTCGCAAGTAAATCAGTTAAAGACCGCAAATACTTTATAATCCCCTTGCTATTTGACCCTGAAATAGTCGTACAATTTCTGTTCTACATTATTTACAAATCACGAGATAAATTCGATCTTGAAACCACATATTACGTCGAAAACAACTTAGAACTCCCAATCCTTGAAACTTTTTCTTATGTCTTTGCAGACAAAGACATTAAATTAAAAATATGTCAAAACGTCATAACTACACCCTCAGAGGATGAAATACCTCAGATTTTAGAACACTACCATCAAGGCAAAAACAATTTGCATCGCGGAATTAATGAAACAGTAAGGCGAATAAAAGAGAAGTATAACTGGACCGGTTTGACAAAAAACGTTGAAAATTTCATCAAGTCATGCGAAATTTGTCAAAAAGTCAAAATATGTCGAAAAAACTTGAGTTCTCCTCTAGTCATCACAGAAACGCCGAAAACACCTTTCGAGCGAGTCAATATCGATATCTTTGAATACCCCACTCGAAATTATGCTCTAACAATTAGAGACGAGTTAAGGAAATTTACACAGGCGTATCCTATAAAGGATAAAACGGGAAAAACTGTTGTTAACACGCTCATCCTTTATTTTCAACACTACGGCACCCCGTTGAGAATTCACTGTGACTACGGTCGTGAGTTCGATAACGTATTAGTAAAAGACCTCTGTGAACTCTACGAAATAAATAAAGTTAACCTTCTCTAGTGTAAGTCATCCACAATCAAACGGTTCCCTTGAACGCTTCCATGCGACATTATCGGAAATGATCCGGGCAAATATCGCCGAAAATCCAAACGAACACCCATTTAATGTTCTGCCATACGCAGTCATATGCTATAACAACACCAAAAATAAGACTCATGGTTTCACTCCTTATGAGTTGATTTTTGGTCACACGTCGAGTAGACCCCGAAACGCTTTACAACCAAAAGAACCTCATTTCCAAGTACGTAAGAGATCTTAATAACCGTATGGAATACTTTTACAAATTAGCGCGAGCCAAAACTGAACAACAAAAGGAAAAAGCCAAAGCACGTTTCGACCAACACGTACCCGAAAATCGACCCACTTATAACATAGGCGACAAGGTATATTTAAAAGAATCCCAAATTTCAAGTAAGTCACAAAACAAATTTAATGGTCCTTTCCAGATAACTGAACTTTTCCAAAATTCTGCAACTCTTCTAAACCCCGAAACGAATCAATCTACAAAAGTAAATTTTGACAGATTGAAACCGTATTTTGAATAGAAATTACTTTATTTCAGACTACTTGGACTCTTCACAATCGTGACGTCCCAATTTTCAATAACTCCCATAAACAACACAGTAGGACTCTTCTTTCATGAAGAAGGAACTGTCAAAATATCAAACGATAAATGGACCCTACTTGTCTACAAAGATCTTCACCCTTTCGTTGACGCAATTGGCAACAATGACAACATTTTGAGTACTTTAATTGATACTATCCACTCAAACTTAACTACCCGTATGACAGTATTTAAACCTCAAGTACAAACTCATATTAGCCTCCTAAAACAAATATCTGACACAGTAAACTTAAAATATCAAGAGATATTCGCAGACACTAAACTTTACAACTCCAAGAGGCAGAAACGAGGACTTATTAATGGTATAGGAACAATTTGGAAATCAATAACTGGAACTTTAGACGCTAGTGATGGTGAATACTTTAATGACTGTATCAACAAGATAACACATGACGAACAGCAAATTGAAAATTTACTAAAGAACCAAATTTCCGTAACGACTTCCGTAATCAAAACTTCAATGCAACAGTTCAGAAACTTCAAATAGACGAAGAAACGTTTAACAGGGACATTGCCAAAATCAAACAATCTATCATATACATTTCAGACGATCTTGCATTTTTCGAAGCATTAGTCAAAACATTAGATCTATGCGAATCATTAATGGAAAGCTATGTCTTTATCCAAGACGCCCTAAATGATGTATTGTCAGCAATATCTTTCGCTCGTATTAAAATGTTACACAGTTCAATAATAAACCCCGCCGATTTAGTCGAATCTCTTCAACTTGTTTCTCAATCTTTGCAAAAAATAATTTACCTTTATCAATTTACGCCCATAATATTGCACAATATATTGACATTATAGAGTTAGAAGCATTTCAGTTAGATACAAAAATTTTTCGTTTTGAAAATTCCTTTAGTGAATCCTGAAACATTTATCCTTTATCGTTTATACCCAATCCCCATTCTGGACGACCGAACAGGATTCCATCATATTTTACCAACCATAACTAAATATATCGCGAAGAATGATGATTCATTGTTGTATACCACATTTCGGAACTTGGACAACTGCAAGCCCTTAAGCCGAGTTCAATGGATATGCTCAGATGTTCTCCCGTATCCTATTGACAGCGATTCCATCTGTGAGGCCCAGCTTTTGAAACAGTCCACCTTCCTTCCAAAAGTTTGCCAAACTTCGATACTGTATGCCAAAGACTACAATGTTTACGAAATCAGTTCCAATGTATGGCTAATTTCTGTTTCCGATCTTCTACCAATCACCATAAAATGTAGCGGCAACAACGTTGTAACCAAACCATTGCAACCAATTCAATCCTCCAATTGCAATCAGACTGCAATGCATTCATCGGCAATACTCGAATCCATTCAAAAAGGTTAATTGATGATTCCCAAAATATTACATCCAAAAGCCATCCAGTTCAAATACCCTACAACTGCTGTGCATCCATTCCACCAAGAATACGTCCGTCAGATCTGAAACCCCTCAGATTAAACAGATCGACGCGACGACCTCAACATAGCGCAACACAAGCTCAACCAATATTCCGATGAATTAGACAAATTAATAAACCAGCCGTTATTAAAAAACATACATCTTGGTTCACAATTCTAACCATTACTTCCATCATCGCATTAATACTTTTGTACATTCTCTACAAGTGCAAAGCAGAAGAAAGTCCAGACTACTAGCCATAGCCACCACAAGTGATGACCCGCCATCACCTCCACCAATGCGAAGTCGAAGCGAAACCAGACGCTTCAGATTCTTCCCCAGAAGACGCCCAAGCCTCCAACTCCAGGAACCCATAGAAGAAGATGAACTCAAACCAATGGTCTGAAAAGTTGAAGCATAGCATCAACTTTTTCGGGATAAATGGAGTTGTTATATAGAAATTTAATAGACTCTTTAAAATAATAAATTCTATATTATATTTTATAACATTGTAATTCATAACACATAACAGCTTTTTTCTCATAATGTAATATTATACTTTTCTTTCAAATTGTCACGTAGCAGATCTCATTTCACATTTTAATCTTTCATATTATATAACTTTCGTCTCGTATAGCTAAAATATGCTCATCTGCTGTTTTAACTTCACAGAATTTCTTTCCTTTTCATTGTTTACGTTTATATAGAGTCAGCACATTATTTATTATAAATGTTATTCACGACCTTCAGTCCGGCAGATGATAGTTTCTTTACTCATAGTATTAATATTATGGTGCCTACGGTCAAGTTTATGTAAAGTATTAAAGTTTGTTAATTAATAAATGTCCAGCCCACATTTTTTTTTAAAAGTCATTTTGAAAAGAAGTGATATAAAATATATATATATATATATATATATATATATATATATATATATATATATATGACTGTTCTCGGGAATCTCGTGTGTTTCTCTTGTTTTTCTCAGAAAAGACACTTTTGACGTTTCAATGAGATCTCACTCATCTTCTTCGGGATTACTGATGTTGTCACTCACTAAGCGTAGTACAAATTGATCTGCTGCTGTTTTGCGTCTTTGCTTTTATGCTATTGACCGGGTAGGCGTGGTCCTGTTCGCTCTGGCCAAACAGAGCTCTAGCCCTTTGACGGGTTATGGGTCCGCTTGTCATTTCGATATTGTTGGGTCTAGGAAGAGTATTCACATTATTTGTTCTTTTTTCTGGAGATTTTATTTTAATGCAAATATAGAGGTCTGTTAGTGCAGCTCTCCAAGTGGTTGGGAGGCGTTGCGCATCGTCCCGTTTATTAAGGTTTGTTTTACGTTTTTCTATTTCAAGAGTTTCGCTGACGACCCTTGTTCTATAATTTTCACTTTTTGCTAACATCTTCATCTGGTCGAAATCTATTTGATGACCGGTATTTAGATGGTGTTGTGATAATGCAGACGTTGTTGTTTGTTTTACTGCGTTTCTGTGTTCATCTCAAACCAATTTACGAATTAAATACATCAAGGGCGTTCCTCAGATTGTGGGAAACTAACGAAGCCCAACAGTCCGCAATTCTTGGTGGGTTACTACCAGAATGTTCGCGGCCTCAAAACAAAAGTTGATACGATTTACGCGTCGGTCTCGGACTGCGAATTTGATTTGATTGCTCTTTCTGAGACTAACTTAAATTCAAGCGTGAACAACAGTGAACTCTTTTCGACGCAGTACAATGTTTACAGGAAAGATCGGAAGCTTGATATTGTTGATCGTGTAAGTGGCGGCGGCATACTTTTAGCAGTGAATAGCAGATTTATCTCAAGTGTTGTGAACTGTACGTATATGATACCAGCTTTCCTGAGATCGATCTTCTTGTGGTTAGATGTAATTTTTGGCATAAATCATCATATATTGTAGTTGTATATATTCCACCTGATATTGACCTGAATTCTTTTGAGCAATTCTTTGAATCTTTTGATCAACTAGATTTTATGTGTAAGGATGAGGTTATTATTTTAGGTGATTTTAATATACCTGCCTTGTACATCACGATCCAAATAACAGAAAGTCTTCAATTATGAATAACTTTTTAGCAATCTACAATTACACCAGTTTAACGATGTTAGAAATTCCATGATGAGGTTATTGGACTTGGTTTGCTCCAATTTAGGTAATATTACTGTCTCACATGATTGTAATCCGTTAGTTCCCGAAGATAATTATCATCCAGCATTAGTTATTAACTTTTCTACTCCAGAACCTTTTTTAACTTTCGGTCTAATCAATGTCCTAATTCATATAACTTCAGGAAAGCAGACTTTGCTTCGCTATATTACTCTCTTTCTTGTGTAGATTGGTCTTTCTTAAGATCTTTTAATAACGTAGATGCTTGCTTAGAGGCTTTTTTATACACTTTGTATATATCTTTGATGCGCATGTTCCGCGGTTTAATTCACACAAACGTATATTTCCTAAGTGGTTTACCTCTGACATAATTAAAAAAATTAAAAAAAAGAAAATTTAGAAGTCTCATAATTTACTCATTTCGAAGTATTCAAAAGTTTAAGGGCAGTGGTGAAAAGACTAATTACCACAGCATATAAGGAATATATTGTAAGTATCCAGTCTTTGATACGAGTTGACTCGAAAGAATTCTGGTCGTTTATACGTGATAAAAAGGGTATATCCAGAATTCTGGCAACATCACATTTAATAATGGGATTCTTACGGATCCGCAGGAAATTGTTAATGCTTTTGCTAATTTCTTTCAGAGTGCGTTTGGGCAGTCCAGTCTAATCATTAACCTGTTGGCCCAATTATCACGCACGTAAATTTGGAATTACCAACTATTTCCGAGCTAACTGTGTTTCAGTCTATGAAGAAGCTGAAAAATAAGTTTACATCTGGATATGACGGTGTTCCGTCTTTTCTTATTAAAGATTGTGCTGGAGTTCTGGATATTCCTCTCAGTATCGTATATAACCTATCATTAAGATCCTTAACGTTTCCCTCTACTTGGAAATCAGCTAAATTGTCCGGTATTTAAATCCGGAGACAATCTGCTATCGAGAACTATAGGCCAATATCTATATTGTCGAACTTTTCGAAGGTTTTTGAGATGATTTTGTACGATCACATTTATCCTTATATATGTCATCAAATTTCTGATTCACAGCACGGATTTCTGAAGAAAAGATCGACTGTTACCAACCTTACTATTATAACTCAGTACCTTGCGGAATGTCTAGATAATAAAAGTCAAGTGGATGTTATTTACACCGACTTTGCAAAGGCCTTTGATAAATTGGATCACGGTGTTCTACTTGGTAAATTGGCTAATTTGGATTCGGTAGTCAACTCATTACTTTTTAAATTCTTATTTTGACAACAGAATCCAATCTGTTTTCTATAAGGATTTAAATCAACCAATACGTTGCTACGTCAGGGGTTCCTCAGGGTCAATCTGGACCTCTGCTGTTTTCTTCTTTTCATTGATGACTTAACAAGTAGGCTAAAGTGTAACAATTTATTATATGCTGACGATTTAAAAATCTTTGCTGAGATTACAGGTATTGATGATTGCTATTTTCTACAAGAGAATCTTAATGTTGTTAGTGACTGGTGCTTGCAGAATAATCTACATTTGAATGTGTCTAAGTGCAAAATAATGTCTTTTACCAAGAAGAAAACTTATCTAGATTTTATTATTGATAAGAGATGATTGCCTCCACGCGCAACTTTAATTAAGGATCTTGGTGTGTGGTTGATACTAGGTTGAATTTTTACGAACACATTAACCTTAAATTGCCGAAGCTAGTAAATTGTATGGCTTTATTGTCAGAAACTGTAAATCGTTTCATAGTATAGATGCTCTGAAAGTACTTTATTATTCTTTTGTACGCTCCAGGCTAGAATATGCCTCGATCGTCTGGAAACCGTTTTACAATTATCAGAAGTTAGCATTAGAAAGTGTACAGCGAAAGTTTCTTAAGTATCTATGTTTTAAAATTGATGGAGTCTATCCCAATAGAGGAGTTAATGAGCAACTTATGTGTAATAGATTTAATGTGGAAATTTTGGAGCTCAGGCAAATAATATGTTCGCTCACTTTTCTATACAAGCTTCTGCATAATAAAATAGACGCAGTGAACTTGTTATCACAGCTTAATTTCAATGTACCTTCTTTTCTCAAGATCCAGTGGTTTTTTAGGCTTGTCGTTACAAACTAACTTAGGCATAAACTCTCCTGTTTTTTGTATGACACAAAACTTCAACCTCATTTGTAGGGAATGTGATATTCATGTAGACTCTTTGTCTGTTATTTTGAGTAGGGCACGCTTTATTTAGTTTATAATTAATTAACTTTATTTTTGAGATCGCAGTTATCGAGTATTTGTTTATTTTTGTTTATTTTTTTTTTTTGTTATTTTTTTAGTACATTTTGCTTTCTGTTTTTTTTTTTTAAGGATTCATTAATATTGTCCTGTAATACCGGTTTTTTACTGTTGGGCAATAAAGCTTTATTTATTTATTTTTTATTTATTTATCTCTCCGGGCACTGGCTTTTCTGTTCGTTTGACCGACATACGCGAGGTTGCAGTCCTTGCACGGTATCTCATACACCCTGATCTTCGAGGGGAATTTTCTCTTTAGGTGACGGTATGATCTCTCCAATCTTTCTGTGTGCCTTGAAAACTGTTTTTATATTGTGTTTTGCTAGTACCTTTCCAATTTTGTCAGTTGTGCCCCGTACGAAGGCTGTCGAAATGTTTTCATCTTCTGTTGACGGTTTTGGTTTTTGTGTAAGTGCTTTTTGTTCGTTGTCTGTTAGAGTTTGAGATCTGTGGGTTAGGGTTTTAACTACTGAGAATAACTGAACAGAGTGGTGGTGCGAGTTTGCGTTGAGGTGTCTGTTTGTCTTCGTGGTTTTCCGGTATACTGTGTGTCCTATGGTTCCGTCGGGTTTCTTTTTTATTAATAGGCCGAGGAATGGAAGTTGGTTGTTTTGTTCTGTTTCCATGGTGAATGTAATTTTCGGGTGTGTTTTGTTTCGATGATCCAGAAATTTGTGGAGTTGTTCTCTATAAACACGTATTCTACTTACGCAGGACAACGTTACAAGCAAATTGAAGGCGCGCCAATGGGGTCCCCTTTGTCCCCAGTCCTAGCAAATATTTTTATGGATAAGATCGAAAGGCAGGCTCTATAGATCACGGAATACCAGCCTAAGCTAAGGTTACGGTACGTCGATGACACTTTTATAATATGGCCACATGGTAGAGAACAACTCCACAAGTTTCTGGATCATCTAAACAAAACACCCCCGAAAATTGCATTCACCATGGAAAAAGAACAAAACAAACAACTGCAATTCCTCGACCTTAATAAAAATGAAACCCGAGGAAGATGGAACCCTTGGCCATACAGTATATAGGAAAACAACTCCAAGACTAGCTGACCAGGATAACATCAAATAGAAAACAGTTTAAAATCAGCTTTAAGACAAAACGGATTTATAGACCGAAATATAGAAAGAGTCCTAAAGCCAATTGGTGTTTCATGCTCCTCGTCTGTTTGTCTCGGTTTTGGCTTTAGGGCTTTCTATATTTCGGTCTGTAAATCCATTTTGTCTCAGAGCTGATTTTAAACTGTCCATTTTCTGTTTGATGTTATCCTGGTCAGCTAGTCTTGGTGATCTGGTTACTCAAGTCTTGACGACGGCTTGTAGTTGGGCTGGGTGGTGATGAGAATTAGCATGAACGTATCTGTTGGGGTGAGTTGCTTTCCTATATACTGTATGGCCAAGGGTGCCATCTTCCTTCCTATTTATCAGAACATAAAGGAATGGCAGTTGATTGTTGGCTTCAACCTCCATGGTAAATTTTATTTTGTAATGGATGCCATTAAGGTGGTCTAAAAATGTATTGAGGTGTTCCCTCCCATGAGGCCAAATCACAAAAGTATCATCCACATATCGCAACCATAAGCTAGGTTTAAGAGTTGCTGTTCTTAGTGCCAACTCCTCAAAGCTCTCCATAAAAAGGTTCGCTATAACTGGTGAGATTGGCGATCCCATTGGAGCTCCTTCCACTTGTTTGTATCGTTGGTTCTCGTAAACAAAATAGGTGTTCATCAGACAGTGCCTTGTTAAGTCTACAAGGTGTTGAGGTGGTTTGTATTTTTCGATTATGATATCCAAGGCTTCGTCGATAGGGATGTTGGTGAAAAGGGACACTACGTCAAAACTTACAAGAAGTCACACTGGTTGTAAGATAGTTTTTCTAAGTATTTCGCTGAAATGTGTCGAATTTTTCACGTATGAGTCTGCCCCCTCTGCAAACGGTTGAAGTTGTTGGGCTAGGTATTTGGCTAGCTGTTGTGTTGGGGATCCAATTGAGCTTACTATTGGCCTCAAATGTGCATCTTCTTTATGTACTTTTGACAACCCATAGAATTTCGGACATCTCGATGACTTTTCACGTGGAATGAGTTGCAGTTGGAGATTTTTGTCCATCCTACTTGTTTGGATTTTGGCCTTGGTTGTTTTCTCCAGATAAGTTGTTGGGTCAATAGTAATTTGTTTATATGCTGGATCTTGTAGCAATGTTTGAATGTTGTTTGAATAATCCGCTTTATCTAAAATTACAGTTTCATTTCCTTTATCAGCAGGTAGAATGACAATGTCCTTGTTGAGGCGAAGTTGTTTCAAGGCCTCATTTTCTTCTATAGATAGGTTCCTTTTGGATGGTTTAGACTTTCTTAGAACATATGACACGTCTTGTGTAATTATTTCAGCGGTGTTCGCATCTAATTTTGAAAGTGCTGTTTCCACGCCACATATTATGCTCTCTGTTGGTATGTGAGAGCTAGCAATAGCGTAATTGAATCCCTTAGCCAACACGCCAATCGAGGTAGAGGTCAACTGGACCGAAGATAAGTTATAAACGGTTTTATTCGTTTCCAATTGCCGTGAGGTTAGACTGTGACCGTTATTTTCCGAGAAAAATTCGTTTTTAACCGACTTCCAAAAAGGAGGAGGTTATCAATTCGTCGCGTATTTTTCTTTTTTGTATGTATATTACCTGATTTCTTCTCCTGTGGTGAACCGTTTTGTATGAATATGGTCTTGTTTAATAGAGTATATATCCGGATTGGTAAAACTTCAAATTTGGGAAAAGAATTATATTGGTAAAGTTATAAAATTTGTGAATGAACACATGCGTGCATAGAAATCGACCAATATCCCTAACATATTGGTCGATTTTTCGAAAAATCCTTATGGATGTGTATAGTTTTTTAACGTTTAACCTATTAAGAAAGATCCCTAGGTGATCTCATATACTTTTCTGTGACGTGCAACTTGCAGTTTTGCAGAAAATCGCCGAAAATTCCAAAATTCTTATCAAAAATTTCATCGAAATGACATAACGGACATTTCCTCATAAATATTTTAATTCCAACGTAATAGTGCGGGAATTTTAGGCACTGGAAGTTTTAATTGCGAATTTAAAAAATTTTCTATGTACATCTCAAGCATATAGGTAGTAAATCATAGTATTTTCAACTCCTTAAATCAATGAGTACCAAGCTCGTTTTGTTTGTATACCAGCCAAATACCTATTTAAATGAAAATTTTTCCATTTTTCGAAGACGGTGCTTTTGGTTGTCACATTTTCCCGGCCTAATAGAAAATTCAGTGACAACACATGTCAAATTCTAAAGTGCTATTTGGTGCGTTTATACACAGGAGTTTAGTTATAGCAAACAAAATCACAAAGTAAAGTCATAGAAGGAGTTGCATTTATATGATGATTGAAATATAGGTAAGGCCGTTTAGCCGTATATACAGGATGGTTGGAATATAGGGTGGAGTGGACGTTTGGTGGTATAAAAATAAAAATATGTGAAATTAAAATTATATAGGGTGATTAAAAAACTGTTATATGATATGGTCGTAAACAAATCATATACAGGATAGTTGACATATATGCTGAAGTTGAATTATATTTATACAGTGTTATTAAAAAATTAGTTATTTTATAGCCCATAAGAAGTTGTATAAAGTGTGGAGAGGAATTAATGTTACACAGGACGATAAAATAAAATGTTAAAAATGAAATAATTTATGGGGTAGCCCACAAGGAGTTATAAACTATGGTTGAAATATAGGATGGATTTGACTCCGTAAATATGGGATGGATTCTACTCCGTCCAATAGTTTACAGAAGGGATCAAAAAAATTTATGCTTGTCCGTGGGCAGTCGTATGTACAGGATGGTTGGTACATAGGGTGGAGTGGAATTATCTATAGTTATAGAGAATTGTCAAAAAAAATTGAAAAAAGGTTACATGACGTGGTCCATAAGGCATAAATATATTTTGGGCTTATTAAGTCAACGCGTACTAGTACATTTTGTTCGTAAACATTTACCAGTCAATTTAAATGAAAATGTATCATTGTGTTATGTTGAGGCTGTCGATGTTACCGTTTCTGTCTATTAAGGTTATGCATACAAAATAAAAAATAAAGAATGAAAACTACCTGGGTTCAAAAAAACTAAAAAGTTGAAAATAAAACATTTAAAAAAATATAACCGTCTTCAACTTATAACTAAAAAGCTAAAAATAATTATAACAAAATACAACTCTATCAAATAAATAACACATTCAGTGTTGTTAGGTACCTACCCAGGAAGTAAAAAATGTAAACATTAAAAGGTTCTCATTCTGTACAAATTAATTACCTACCAATTTAGTATATTTTTGAAGTCGGTGACAAGCAACAATCAAGTTTGATAAAGTAGTAGATAAGTACGCAATGAAGGATTTTAGATTTGCTTGGCACCGACTTCAAAAATATACTAGATTGGTAGGTAATAAATTTGTACAGAATGAGCACCTTTTAATGTTTACATTTTTTACTTACTGGGTAGGTACCTAACAACAATGAATGTGTTATTTATTTGCTAGAGTTGTACTTTGTTATAATTATTTTTAGCTTTTTAGTTATAGGTTGAAGTCGGTTATATTTTTTTTAAACATGTTTTTTGGGCTTCTGTTGGAGCTTAAATTTGTTAAATTTTGTCTGTTGTTGCATTGTTGTCAACTCTGCATTCGTTTCGGCCCCAAAATTGGCTAATCTCATCGAACTTATCCCATATTATCGGGTGGAGTGTATTGCTTACCTGTAGGTAGGTGGATATCTAAGAGTTTAGTATTAAGAACATCCAAATCTCTTCTGACATCACTTATGGCTTCCCTAAGTAGGGCACAACTACCTTTCCATAAGATATTATGTGTTTTTCTATTGTTCTTCTAGAACCTTACCGTCATATTTTTCGGATTAACTCCTTCATCGCGGCATCGTTGTAAAAAATGTAGATCGCACAAAAGTTTGCTTCTTTTCCCGCGTAATTTCTCAAATGTTTTACACAAATGAAAAGTATTTTCCCCGTAGAGATTCACTATATTTGTTTTTAAGTTTTCGCGGGCACTAAATGTGTTCGGTGGTTTCCGGGAATTCAACGGCGTAGTTGATAACTGATCCCTGCAGGATCCATGGTAAAATGACGACGTTTCGGCAGTCACATCTGCCCTCTTCAGGTCGGTTCGCATAATTCTCGTTGCCTTCTGCTTTCGCTTCTAGTTACTCGAATACTAAGATTTTCAGGAGCGCGCGCGCTGTTATATACTCGCGGCTCTGTGCCTATCGGTAGGCACAGTGAACGGCTGCGCGTGATTGGCCCTTGGCGCTCAGCGGCCATGCCTACCGCTTGCCGATTGGTTATTTCCGGTTGAGTTGTTATAGGATGGGTTCGGGCCGGTACGGTGTTTAATAGAATTTTCCAATAATAAGTTCTGGATTTCATTGCGGGCGTTTAGACTGTGAGGCCTCTTCGCTATTTCAAATGCCTCTCTTAGGAGTCTTGATTTCAGGTGTTCTATATTTGCCAGTACTCTGGTGTTCTTAAAGTCTATTCGGTATGACGTCGTGGTGGCGTGTTCCGCAATGGATGTTGGCTAAGGGATTCAATTACGCAATTGCTCCTTCTCACATACCAACAGAGAGCATAATACGTGGCGTGGAAACAGCAGTTTCAAAATTAGATAAGAAAACCGCTGAAATAATTCGACAAGATGTGTCACATGTTCTAAGAAAGTCTAAACCACCCTAAAGGAACCTATCTATAGAAGAAAATGAGGCCTTGAAACAACTTCGCCTCAACAATGACATTGTCATTCTACCTGCTGATAAAGGAAATGCGACTGTAATTTTAGGTACAGCGGAATGTTCAAAACAAAATACAAATATTGCTACAAGATCCAGCATATAAACAAATTACTACGCACCCAACAACTTATCTGGAGAAAACAACCAAGGCCAAAATCCAAGCAAGTAGGATCGACAAAAATCTCCAACTGCAACTCATTCCGCGTGAAAAGTCATCGAGATGTCCGATGTTCTATGGGTTGGCAAAAGTACATAAAGAAGGTGCACCTTTGAGGCCAATAGTAAGCTCAATTGGATCCCCAACACAACAGCTAGCCAAATACCTAGCCCAACAATTTCAACCGTTTGCAGAGGGGGCAGACTCATACGTGAAAAATTCGACACATTTCATCGAAATACTTAGAAAAACGGTCTTACAACCAGAGTGTCTTCTTGTAAGTTTTGACGTAGTGTTCCTTTTCACCAACATCCCTATCGACGAAGCCTTGGATATCATAATAGAAAAATACAAACCACCTCAACACCTTATAGACTTAACAAGGCATTGTCTGATGAACACCTATTTTATTTACGAGAACCAACGATACAAACAAGTGGAGGGAGCTCCAATGGGATCACCACTCTCACCAGTAATAGCGAACCTTTTTATGGAGATGTTGAGGAGTTGACACTAAGAACAGTAACTCTTAAACACCTCAACACATTTTTAGACCACCTTCATGGCATCCATCACAAAATAAAATTTACCATGGAGGTTGAAGCCAACAATTAACTGCCATTCCTTGGGTTATGGGTCCGCTTGTCATTGCGATATTGTTGGGTCTAGGAAGAGTATTCACATTATTTGTTCTTTTTTCTGGAGATTTTATTTTAATGCTAATATAGCGCTCTCCAAGTGGGTGGGAGGCGTTGCGCATCGTCCCGTTTATTGTTTGTTTTACGTTTTTCTATTCAATAGATTCCCTGACGACCCTTGTTCTATGATTTTCGCTTTTTGCTAACATCTTCATCTGGTCGAAATCTATTTGAACACCGGTATTTAGATGGTGTTGTGATAATGCAGACGTCGTTGTTTTTTGTTTTACTGCGTTTCTGTGTTTTTCTCTCCGGTCACTGACTTTTCTGTTCGTTTGGCCGACGTGCGCAAGGTTGCAGTCCTTGCACGGTATCTCATATACACCCTGATCTTCGAGGGGAATTTTCTCTTTAGGTGGCGGTATGATCTCTCCAGTCTTTCTGTGTGCCTTGAAAACTGTTTTTATATTGTGGTTTGCTAGTACTTTTCCAATTTTGTCAGTTGTGCCCCGTACGAAGGGGAGAAAGGCTGTCGAAATGTTTTCATCTTCTGTTGTGGGTTTTGGTTTTTGTGTAAGTGCTTTTTGTATTGTGGTGGTTATAGCCCTTTGATGTTAATGTCTTCTTTAGAATGTTCAACTCGGCCTTACTGTTTTCGTTGTCTGTTAGAGTTTGAGATCTGTGGGTTAGGGTTTTAACTACTGAGAATAACTGAGCGAGTTTGCGTTGATGTATCTGTTTGTGTGCGTGGTTTTCCGGTATATTGTGAGTACTATGGTTCCGTCGGGTTTCATTTTTATTAATAGGTCGAGAAATGGCAGTTGGTTTTTTTGTTCTGTTTCCATGGTGAATGTAATTTTCGGGTGTGTTTTGTTTAGATGATCCAGAAACTTGTTGTTGTTCTCTACCATGTGGCCATATTATAAAAGTGGCATCGACGTACCGTAACCTTAGCTTAGGCTGGTATTCCGTGGTCTGTAGAGCCTGCCTTTCGATCTTTTCCATAAAATGATTTGTTAGGACTGGGGACAAAGGGGACCCCATTGGCGCGCCTTCAATTTGCCTGTAACGTTGTCCTCTCAAGTTCTGCTTGTGAGCAATCACTATAGATATGGCTACATCGACCACGATGTGCAATGAATCGTCGCAAAGCTGCTAAGAACGCATCAGCAGACAAATCTGACACGAGTTCTAGATGAACAGCTTTCGTTGCAAAGCACTTAAATAGGCACAGATAAGCCTTTAAAGTTTTCGACCCACTAGTTTTTGCCATAGTTATAGTGAAGGGACCAGCAAAATCTACTCCAACATGAGAAAATGGTTTCAATTGTCAAAACGCGGGAAATGGGCAAATTTCCCATGAAGGGTTGGTAAGCAGAAGGATTAAGCTTCCAACAAGAAACATATTTAGAAATAACACTACGAATTACTTTCTTAGAATCCAAAATCGTTGCTGCAAAAGAAATTGAACGGTTTGGATTCCTGCGTGAAGATTGGTGACATGACAATCTTCGACAATTAGATTAGTCAAACGACTTTTACTTGGTAGCAGAGCGGGAAATTTAGTATCAAACGGCAATGGAGCATTAGCCAATCTACTACCAACTCTAAGAGTTCCCTGTTCATCAAGAAACGGCGAAAGTTTATGAAGCGATTTGGGCAAAAGTTTTCGTTCTCGAAGAAGGGAAATCTCTTTAGAAAAATATTGATGTTGAACATATCGAACAATGCGAAGCTGAGCCTGATATAACTCAGCAGCCAAAAATGATCTAGAGCCCCTACGGTCTGGATTGCGAGCGTTTTCAACAAAGCGAGAAATACGAGCTATAATGCGGGTAATGCGATCAATAGAAGAATGTTCTAACAAAGTACCAAATAAATTTGGTGAAGCGGTGACTTGAAGCGCCACTATACGGGCTTCAGTCATAACTAGCGGTGACATGCTTGAGTCTGAGCAAGCATGTGGCAAACAAGCGGTAATCAACAATTGTGGGCCTTTCCACCAAACTGTATTGCCTAATAACTCTGATGGCAAAGTGCCGCGGGAACCCAAGTCAGCGGGGTTATCACAAGATTGAATGTAAAACCAATGCGAAGAAGGAAAATTTTCCTGAATGTAAGCAACTCGATTACTGACAAATCTCTTCCAACGGTGCGGGGAAGAACTAAGCATGAAAGGACTACCGTGGAATCTGACCAGCAACGAATCACCTTGAACAACAAACGACTATTGAATTGCTCATAAACATAATGAGCCATCTTAGCGGTAAGAACTGAAGCACACAGTTCCAATCTGGGAAGTGACAAACTTTTCAAAGGGGCAACTTTCGATTTAGACAACACAAAAAAACTTTGACGAAATCCAGATGCGGTTTCGAACACAAAATAAACAACAGCGGCATAACCTTTCTCAGAAGCATCACCAAATGCGTGAAGTTCACAACTAGAAAAGTTTTCAATAGCAAGCAGGCGAGGCAAAACTAAATTCTGCAAAGTCAACACAATAGCGATAATGTCTTGCTGCAACTTGGAACCGATAAACAAACAATTATTCAAAGATAACCTTAGCGGATGCATTAAACACTACAGGAAGTTTGGTTGTGCTACTATCAGGTTTCAAAATACAGTGATGCGGTATGTAGTAACAATCAGAAGCAGTAGATGGATCAGGAACCAACTCCATATGATCAAGCTCTAAATACTCTTTGAGAAAATCACAATATTGTTTGTAGAGATCTGGTTGCTGTAGAAGGCGTCTTTCTAAAGAGTAGAAACGTTGTACGGCGAGATTATACATTCCATCAAAAGCAGGAAGTATATTTCGAAAAGGAAGGGGCACAACGAATCTACCTGAATCCAATCTCCTGCAAGCCTCGGAAAATATTTTTTTCGCAGATAAGATCATCAGGGGACTGAACCAGTGCGGTAGGAACATCTTCAATTGTCCAGAACCTTTGGAGTGAATCATCTAATGATACTACATCTTCAATTTGGCAAAAAAGCGAAGTTGGGTTTATGACTGACTGAGAGTGAGAGTTACCAGAACTCGAAGACACTCTACCCATAAGGATGTAACCACACACAGTGTTAATAGCATCGGGAACACCTTCCTTTCCCAGAAGGCGTCCATCCAACAAAATTTGAGAGAATATATCGGCACCTAACAAAAGGTCAATAGCGACTGGGCTATTGAAACCGGGATCAGCAAGTTTCAAATTGGTTAGATATGCCATATTAGCCATATTAATGGGCGCAACAGGCATATCATTGCAAATGCTGGGTAAAACAACAAAATTGCACTCGCGCTTTACTATAGAGCGAAGAGAAAGGGTAAGAGAGCCCTCAGCAGAGGTACTCTGCACAGAACCTAGCCCGTTCAGTTGAATCGAAGCGGGCATAGGTCGGAAGCCAAGGCGTTTCACAGCCTTGCTCGCAATGAATGATGTCATGCTACCAGAATCTAGCAGACATCGCAAACTTTGATAAGAACCGTGCTTATCTAATACCTCAACTAATGCGGTAAATAACAACACATTTGAATTGTAAGACAAAAGTGAGCTATGACAAGAAGTCTGCGGTAGAGAAGTTTCGGGACTTTCAACAGTATTAATGGTATTGGATCCACCAGATGTGGAAGCCAGGTTTGCGGGGGGAGCACTAGATTCAGACCGAATGCCTCAATCACCACGATTTACAAAATGAAGCATTGTGTGATGGCGTTGTTTGCAGTTGCGGCAAGTGGATAAAGATTTACAGCGATTCAACAGATGAGAATCGCTCAAGCATTAAAACAAAGTCTAAAATCTTTAACAAACTTAAACCGCGCGGATACTGATTTGTTCAAGAATTCAGAACATTTGTAAATCGCATGATGGGATTTACAAACTAAACAATTTCTATTCTTAGTGACAAACAACGATGTACTGAAACGGGAAGAATGTTGAATTCAATGGTAACTTTTTGTCAACACTTCGCTTTGCCTTGCGGGATAATTCAACATGTTCAAAGGCATCGCAATGCTTCAACAAAAAATCAACAACTTCCGAGTGGATCGGAAAGTCATCTTGAGCGGTCACACTACCATGGTAAAGTTCAAACTTAGCGGCTAAATTCTTTGGAACTCGTTTCAACATCATCTGAACGATACAAAAATCCCACTGATTTACTGGTAAACCCAAATTCTTCAGTGCTTCCAAATTATCACTGAAGTCATCCAATAACTTCCGAACCTCTGAAGGGCTATCTGAAGTTAGTTGGGGGAATTGTTCTAAAGCTGACCAATGAGACTCCGCGATTAAACGAGTTCGCTTGAATTTTTTCAAAAGTGTTTCATAAGCACTCACGTAATTGTTTTGTGTTAGTTTAAAATTCTTAATAATCTCAAAAGCAGGCCCTTTTAAAGCTAACTGCAAATATTTGAACTTCTGCATAGTACTGAGTTTTTCATTATTGTGAATTAATGAATCAAACAAATCAATAAAAGTACCAAATTCCAATATGTCTCCACTAAATGAAGGCAAATCAATTCGCGGCAAAGCAACACTTTCCTGTTCCCGAGCTATATTTTGTGCCTTCGATTCTGAACAGATTTCAGTTTAGCAAAAATAGACCTAATTGAATAAAACAATTTTTCAAATTTATTGCGAATGTCATCCTCAAAGTCAAAATCATCGTTTGCATCTGAAATTAAACCAACAATCGAATTGAGATGTTTAAACAATTCTGAATGAATTGAATCAACCATATCAATCATGCTAAAAAACAATTCAACGTCGTCACCTCTTAAGGCTTTCTCGGCAGCAAAATAAATATCTTCTAATCTTTTAAACTCCGATTGTTGATGATTTTTAAATTTACGTAAATTTTCAGCGGTTTTTGACATCTTAACAATAAATTAAAATCACTCTAACGCGACTGAACAAATCTAACACGATAGAACGAAAATACTATTCCAAAAATGTAGAATTTTTTACTGTTGAAGTCGAAAATATCTGACATTTGGTCAAATAAATTCAAAACAATTTAGAAAAATAACCAAACAAATGAAACGAGCTCTTGTACGTTTTTTAACGCGGCAAAAAATATGCGAAATTTATTTCCAATGGAATGAATGAATATCCCGAACTTGCTTTCTCTTATATGAAATAATGAAAATTCAATGCGGTTTTCAACAATAATTGCAACGAAAAATCAATGGTTTGATCGATAAACTTTGCACGAAATTAACTCAAATTGCATCCGGCTCGGAGTTGGACCAAATTATGGAATGTCTTCGATGACACATTACATACAATATCCAAAAAAATGTATGAATTAGATGTTGCGGTTTTAGTTCAATGCTGGTTCAATGCAAGTATATAACTGACGAAGGACCTTTAGCGGAACAATCAATAAACACTTGCCGTCGCGTAAATTAATTCACCAAATAAAGTTAATCACTAACCTTTCATTGATTGAGCAAACAAAAAATGCGGGTTTAACAACAAATGATGCGCTTTTGTAAATACAAAAGAAACAAAATCAAAAGCGGTTGTTACGACCGGAACTAATAACTCGCGGAATCGTAAAACAATAACAATAAAAAGCGGCCGTCTTAAGACGGTATCAAAAGCGTCCAAATAGCTTAGAATACAAATACACGAATCACGAATACTGTGTTTATTTTACACGCAAAAAACTCTTAAAATTAGCATTAGCGCGACGGAAGGTTTTGGAAAAGGTGCAGAAGTTTAAAAATCAATGAAGTAATTCAATCAAATTTAAAACAATACACTAAACAAATTGCGGGAACGCACCAGTATTAATAGTTTATCTTGAAAATCTTAAAGCTAGCGATTCTTTTATTAATGAACACTCGGCCCCAGAATAGAAACAAAATGGAAAGGACTCACCAATGTGTTTTAGTGTACCAAATCAAACTGCTACTTATCTTCAGTCACAGTATCACTGGCAAGTGATGTGCATTCCACACGATTATCTTGCGACGTTAATCGAAATATAAAGTTCTTTTACCCGCGACCAAGTGATAATTCCTCCAAACCTAACTGGAACTGGCCACTGTGGAGACAAACCTTCGAGAGCATGAGTTACTGCAGAAAATAACATGCTACCCTGTAATGGATTTTCTTCCATCACCGGACTAGTTGCTAAACACCGTGCAGGTGCGTT